>JAGXCT010033866.1:0-13506 GCA_022495035.1 Philopotamus ludificatus | reverse complement strand
AGTCAACTCTATGCACGTTTATGTTGACTGTAATATAGAAACTGTAATGAAAAGCTGAACATATATATATAAGGCTTGTGTGAGAAATTTCAAGATCTTTTGGGTCACTGGGATGAGCCATAATTATTGTTTTTATAGCTCATAAATAAATTGAATAATTACGATATAACATCAGTAAGAATTTATTCATCAAAAATAAAAATTAGTATCCTACTAATAAATTTATTTGTAACAATATGTTGTCAGAAGCTGAACATTTTTCTAGTGATTATAATGTTTACCCAATACACTGAGTTTTGATGCTCGTCCTGATTGAGGGGCATCCTGAAAATTCCTGTTGCGAATTAAATCGATAAAATCAATCCATTTCTTTCCGCTTAACTTGATATTATTTTTTATTGTCATTTTATTAATGGGATCTGATCTGGACCATAATTTAATGACTTTGGATGTGATTACAAAATATTATGAGTGTTTGAACAATATATCATAGTCCCATCGTATTATTTATGATTGTGTATGCAAGAGGGATAATTATTCCAACCCGGACGATAGCCAATCAATGGATGGCATCAACGTCGACACTGACCTTTGACATAATCAAGTCATTCCGGAAGCTGTAGCGCCGTAAGCTGCTTAATTATACGGGTGATTGAAGGTCATCTAGTTTGGCTATTATATTGGGACCCCATCAGACGAGGCATTAGAGGCCTTTTGGTGTCTGCGAATTAATTTACAGATGAATCAATCGATGCGTGCTCGTATGCAAAGAGGGAGAGCACACCTGGAACGGTCGGCTGGTGCCAATGCTAAAACGTCGCAAGTCACAAGGCGAGCTTTCGGTCGGGGGCAGCCGATGACGAGGGAGATTTGAATTATTTGGGGATGCGGTTAATAATAATAACCGACTGTCGACAGTCAACGGGCCGTGAGACGGGGCGCCGACGCTAGGGGATGAAAATTTCCAATTAGTTTCCCGGCGCAGTTAACAGTTATTCTTCGAGGGCCTCGTTCCATATTTCGGGTTGAAAAAAACATAAAATGAAATGCGTTACAATTTTAATCGATTAAATAAACTACGTCTTGTTAAAATTAGTCTTTTGATATCTAATTAAAAAAATAATTCGATTTTTTTAAGCAATTAATTAATCAAGAACGTTTTTAATATCCATTTTTGTTTTATATTGTTTTCCGCATAAAAAATGTTGCAAGGATCTAAAAAGATGATAATGGCTTGCAGCAATGTCCAAAGAGTATAGTGAGTGAGAAAAAGGTTTCCAAGAAAATCTATTGATTTTTTTATCGTCTTTTTCAAAAGATAAAATAATGAGTGAGGCCTTAGATGATATAAAATAATGAGTAAGGCCTAATGCCATTATTTTTTGGAATTTAGATTAATTGTCTTTCTTCATGAGCTTCACTCATAAAATTATTGTATTCTGCCTTTCATCTAATATCAACTAATCTTAGTTAATCTTAGTCTTATGGTTTCTTCCATCGGAAAAAAACTATTGTTTTTTTTGTAGTTAGATGCACAATCGTGAATGAATGTGTATCGTGCAAGGATCTCGCGGTAGCGTTTGATATAAATATATATCCCCCCGCTCGTCCACCCTCCCTCGCCCTGCGACACCCTGTCCACAATAGCCGCGGGCGAATCATTGAACAGATAAATCTGATTTTAACAATTACTCGCTATTAACGCTTTTATCTATGCTTAAATTTACCCCGCTATATATTTCTCATTATATTATTAATTTTATATATCAAGATTGTCATCAAAACGCTCCAAAACAAAGAGAACGCTTCGCACCAACTCGCGAGCTATTCCCAAACAGTCTACTACAGTGATACTCAATACAAAAATCCCAAATAAATTTAAAAAAAGGATCTAAAATATTATAAATCATTAGAACGATTACCTCCTCTCGTCTGGTGAATGGGAAAAAAATCAAAAATATGTGGCAACGTTTAAAAATTGCTTTCAACGTTCATCTTTATCGCAGAAAAATATGGGCGAAACAATTAAATTAATTTAAATAATCGATACATAAATTATATCTTATCTCGGATTTCTTACCATAGAACCAGTATGCCATGAGAAGGAAAACCCTAAGCTTTTGACCCATAAACTGTGTAATCTCGATACTTTCGCTCGACTTCTTTCATTTTAAGGTAGTCTTTTTCATGATGAAAGAATTACTATTGCGCGTAAAGGTTAATAATCACTTACGACTTCATCAATTGATAACGACTAGAGAAGATGAGAATGAATACCGAGGCAAACCCTCTCCTACTTCCCTGGACACAGTCGAGAGGGTAAAATCCGATAGATATACGTCCAATGGCAGCAATGGTCAATAGAGGGAAAATCTTTACTAATAACTGCATACCGAGACGGCTTGAGTCCTCGTGGTATGAACACAATGTCCTTACATCACGTGTGAGAGATTCCTTTGGGCTTGACTACCATTGAGAGTCTGATATGTTACATACCCTCAGCGAGTGAGTGTCTCATGGCTAGCAAATGATGATGATTATTATACATATCTACAATGGAACCGTAAACGTAGAAAAAATGAGGTACCCATATTCCGCAAGTTGAGTCCTTTCCTAATACTTTTAAATGCTTGCGTAGAGTAGATAGTGCATATTGATTATCTGTGCGACTTTCCTCATAGAGCATTGTCTAGCGAAAGTTTTTCCATCTCCACTGCCATTGTTATTTTTGGGTCAAAAATATTTTTTTTAAAAATAGCTTTTGATGAACCTAAAATGAAATTAAGATCCATAAAAAATATAAAAACATTTTTTCTAATTTATTTATGCGTATCTTGAAAATATTAAATAAAAAATTATGAGCCCTATGATACATTCTAGGGATTTTTCAGTCTTCAGAGCACATCTGAAACGCAATTTTCCGCATAGCGTATAGCTCTTTCAGCGATTCCGTCTTTATCTCCGTAATTTAATGTTTTTATTTAATCTAAAAAAATATAAAGAAATCGCAGGGCATTATGATTGGTGAATACAGAAGCCGAGTCATCAAGACAATGTTATTTATTGCTAAAATTTTCAGAAATAAAACTGCTATTATCGCATTACGTCCGAGTTGAACCTCATAAAATAAAATGTAGCGTAACAGAATTTCTTTCATGACTATTTGTTGTTTTAGTGTCGAAAATATTAAAACAAAAAAAATAAACCTTTTCTAAAGAAAACCACCGATACTATTATTATCGACGAACACTAAACGAATGCTATAAATATTTTCAGTTTGCGAAAAATTATGCATTTGAGCAAATACAAAGACTTATAGACTGAGGATTTAATTTTTAATTAAATATTTTTTATATATTATATTAATATTGCGGATCATTCGCAATAAATATAGCAAATTAAATATACAATTAAAATAAATATATAAACTAACCTCTTCTTCTTGGTGCAATGTTCTTGATGCATCTTTTCTTTTCATCGAATACCATATTAACACTCGGACCCGGTCCCGCGTTAGTGCGGAAATTTTCGTAAACGGTAAACACCCGCTCCCTAACGCGGGTCTGGGGATTGAGACGTGTTATCTAATGCCCCTACAAAAGGCTTCTCCTTTTAAAGTTTACGACTGGACACAGTTTCATTCATTGCTCTGCATGCCCTTTTAAATATATGACATATGTACGTATTTATGGTTAAAACGTCCTTGAAATAATAGATTGTCAATTGAAACTTTCCCAGTACTTACACATCGACTGTAACGAGTTTAGGTTTTTGTTTATCCATTCAACAGCCAACATTTGAATATGCATGTGGTACAATCCGTCAGTCCTTTATAATAAAGCTAAAATTACCTACATACTACATAAAGATATTTGTTTTTTATCGTCTAAAATACGATAAATCATCATTTTCACAGCTTGAAAATTTTATTTCTTATCTAAATATTCTAATAATCTAATATAAGTATACTATACCTATAATACTTCTTATTTGACTAAATTATCTCTAATAGAAAAACAGTTATTAAGCATTTTTTACAGAGCAGCGTAAAATCGCAAGATCGATAAAAAGATGCGGGTTTAGGTGTAAGTTTCGCCTGAAAACACCGGGTGCTTGAGTGTTAAGATATTAAATTTTATTATAATATATTAATTGAATTTAAAGATAAATGATAAGTGAGCTTAAAGTTGTAACAGATGATTATTATGGGAAAAATCCAAATCAGATGATTTGGATTTTTGGCATAATTTTTAATGGAATTCTTTTAATAATAATTTTTATTAGTGGTATCCATTTCACCTCTATGTTTATATATTTGTGTATCATCGTTGGCTAATAAACAACTTCATTTTGGCTAGTTTTATCCGTGGAATTGAGCAATGACCTATTTTCCGAAAAACATGTTTTAAAAATTAGATGTTACCAAATAAACCTACTGAGATTAATTTGATTTATCTTTAAAAGGATTATATTTATTTTTTTCTGCTTATTAACACGAGAAGAATAGGTTTATTCTAGTTAATTTTTATGGTTTTTCCAAGTGAGATGATTATCAAATAAGATCTAAATGTACTTGGCTTCGTTTTTTCCACTTTTGGAAAGATTTTTGGGAAGAAAACTGCTGGAGTTTATTCAGAATTTATTTGAATAGACCATTTTCTGCCCATTTTAAGGAATATATGTGTCCCAGGCAACAAAAATTGCTCCCAAAAGTCCTTTTCAATCCCGCGACAATTTTCATCAAAGTAAAAAAGGTTAATCTATCCAGAGCTCTGAAAAATAAATATATAAAACAATAATCTACTATTCATTCAATGACGTCAATAAATTTCACAAACTTTTGTATTTAATCGCCTGATATATTAAAGAATTATACGGGTCGTACATTTTTTTAATGAATCAACAGTTAAGTAAAATCTCATCAACTATTACTATTCAACATTAATCGAGAAAAATCGATATCGCTTTTCTACATCATTATATGAAGAGAGTATTTTACAAAACACATTCTTTTCCGTATCTTTCATCATTTCCTTTGTCGAGCTCGCACTTGTCCATTTTATCTGAACACTTTGAACCGTATCCCTTTTCTGAATATGTCAGTTTTCAGTTCATTTAGTTGATATTTGCATACCGACACCGGAAACTCTGCACTCTTGTCGTCGTTTATCAATTTTTTTTTCAGCTCACTATGCATCGAATCGTCGATGAAAAATATCATAATTTAACAGCTCATGCTGAAAAAATATTCTCGCATTATTCGGACGGTTTTTGATTAAAACAAATAATTCTCCGCTGTAATTTGTATTTATACTTTGTATATAGAGATGCACTGTATTTATGAATATATTATTTTCATATGCAAAATTCATCAGTCTCTCAAAGTAAACATGGTATGCAATTAAGGTTTGCAGAATTGATTGGACGTCATTTATGTATCGTGTAAACTGATATTTGACATCGGGATTATTAAAAAATGCATTCAAGGTTATAAAGGGATGTTTTTGAAAAATATATATTCAAATGCTCGTATGTATTTTCGACGAAATTAATTTGCATTGCATGTAAAATACAGATGAATATAAATTCATGTATATTATATTGTTCCTTATTTAGAAGAGTGAGAGCCTGATTTTATTTATATAATTTTCTCTACTAAAATCATATCGTTGGTGTATTTATTATGTTGATGATTCGAATTATAAACGCGTATAGTTAGGATTGATGTAAAGCGCAGCGACAATAATGCAAGTGCATAAATTATTCATTGGCAATTAAATTTTCATTTAATAATGTGATACGAGGCTAAATAATTACATTAGGCTAGAATTCAAATTACTAGAATTGCATGTTAACCGAATAATTTTTGCTCGATTTGCATATGACATGCAACACGTAATTTTCCAAAATCGTTTTAATGAATTTTCATGATATTTCATAGGCACCGAATGAACTTCATCTACATACAAATAGGATCAGGATTTTACTCACCCCCATAACTCTCCGACAACCCTGCTATTATCTCATTAAAAATAAAAACATAAACAACTCTGACTACATCGAACGCGTAGATAATTTTTATTATTCTGATTTGGCCAAAGTTCTATTTATTTATTTCAAGTCAAATAATGGCGTTTAATTTTTTAAAATAAATAAAAATCGTTACGAATGTATAAATAAATTTGTATTTCTATAATCTATATAAAACTAACTTCAGATAATTATTTTATTCCAATCGAGTATATCCTAAAAAATATTATTCACAAACGTCTGTAATATAATATATTTTTACGAACTCGTTCGTATTATTGTTTGTTTCAAAATTATTTTAATAAAGTAATAACATGGCTAATAATCACAGCACAGCATCAGGATTTCATTATTTTAATGCTGAACAATAATCTCTGTATTTATTAAATATATTTCATGAAACAAAGACTTCAGACATATAACAAATGTGTTGTGTTGCATCAGTTCGTTAAATTTAATTGCATTTTGAGCAACGAGACTATCATTTACATACGTTTACTATGTGTATTATTTTACGTGATTATGTCTGAGATCTATGGTTAAAAAATATATATTAGGCATAATGTTGTGCCATCTGAAACGCATTTATTTTCATGCCTCACAGATTATGAATCAATAAATGAAACTATATACAGAACGCAGTGCAATATTTAATTTGTGTGTCTGATTGTTAAATATCGTTAATATTTTACGATAAGTATTAGACTGTGAAAGCTTTCTAACTCTTGAGCATTAATTTTTATTTTTATCTAAACATTTCATGTCTAACCAATTCAATAGTCAAATAAATATACAATACCTCATTGTTTGGCTAATTTTATTTTATTCCGACGTGAAAATTTGGGAATTATCGTGTATAAAATAATACTGCGTTTTAGCGTTCTAAATATTTATAATCGGCTAAAAAATATGACATTTATTTAATATTTCTTGCTCTGAATAATATAAATTAAGATTTGAGAAGATAATCGAGGCGCAAATCTTATCAGATATACAATATTTAAAATCATTTCAAATGATATTAATTCGATTCGATTTTTCAGATCATTTGAATATAAACATTCCGATTTTAAGCCCAATCGAAACCGTCTATTTATCGGAGAATTGTATTTAATTAAAATAATAAAAGTTGAGCTTTAATTAACGTAATCTATTTTTTTAATTGACTTTTTCAGTATGTTCAGCATGTTTTTTCACTTCAAAAACTGTCGTAATTTATCTTAAAGCAATCGTCAATCAATGTCGCTGTATTATTTATTTTAACATCTCAGTTTCATATGATTCTCATGATGAAAGCTCGTTTTCGAGGTCTTAGGCTCGTTTTTGAGGTAGGACTCATATTACAAACTTACTGAAAATTATTATAATATGAAATAAATATAGCTGAAATTATTTTTATATAGATGTGTAATGTAATTTTACGTTTTTCCTAGCTAAAACGAATGAGAAAGACATTCACGTCATTGCTCTGAATTTTCTTAATGTCACTTTTACTTTGCATTATTTCTTAACAAAAATCTATCAGAAATAATGCCTAATTTTTAGTGTCAAATTTGTTTTGATATGCTTCGATTTCACTTATGATATATTGAACGGAATAAATTAATTAAATGGCATAAAACAAATATAAAAT
Source organism: Philopotamus ludificatus (assembly GCA_022495035.1). Lineage (NCBI taxonomy): Eukaryota > Metazoa > Arthropoda > Insecta > Trichoptera > Philopotamidae > Philopotamus > Philopotamus ludificatus. The sequence goes on along the minus strand of JAGXCT010033866.1, from coordinate 5,843 downwards.
ACATTTTAAGGCGGAAACTAGATATGTACTCTGATTAATTAAACTCAAAGACATGCTAACATCTGAACAACTGATCCACAACCGACTGTCAAAAGTTTCAACATCAAATCTCATGAAACACAATTCAAATTGATTTAATGATAATTAAAATCAACGCAACGACGTTATTTCTGTGTTTTCTATTTTTAATTTTTATTTAAAACTCGTTATCGAAGTAGGTCTTATATTACAAGCTACCTTAATAATATTTATTGGGTATATTTTACGTCAAATGCGAGTCTCATAGGATCAAATATGTATTTAAAAATAAATACAACGCTTTTATAAAATAAGTACGGCGTTCAAAAGACATAATAAAAGGTATTTTTATATATTCCGTATGTCGAGTTTTCTGATAAATATAATAATACGATATAAATATAGTCGAAATGATGAAATTATTTATAAATCTATCTGTAATGCGATTTTACGTTTTTCCTAGATAAATTATTGTCAGGATTCTCTCAGGATTTTTATTTATTACCAATGAAAATAAAATTAGACCGCATTTACAAAAAATCAAAGTAATCTCACTGTAATGAATATTTTTGATTGAACTTGCCTGACTGAAATTAATAATCTGGCTAAAAAATATATAAAAACATTTTTAAAGTGTAAACGAAAGGTGTTCTCATTACCGAATGTATTTATTATTATAAATTCTCCTCGCATATAAATCTTAATTATAACGTGTCGCAGATCTCTAATATATATTTTTTTCCCCTTATAGGAAATTAGTCTTGATGATGATACTGAACTACCAAGCCAATTTTCAAGCGTCTGGCTGAAAATTGGAAATAACCCATGGAAAAGGACTTACTTGCTACTGTATCGCGGACAGCTATTCACCTGCCAAAGGATAAAGGTAAAATTTTATTTTTCAGGTAGTGCCAAAAATACGTGCTGATTTTGCACCTTTATGAAAATGTTTTTAAAAAATATAATACTGATTATTTTTTGCTAGAAATATTAAAAAAACACAGAGAAATAAGTCTTCGACGGAAAACTTGATACTAAATATATTTAAAAAAAAATATAATATTTATTCAAATGTCTATATATACACTTAAGAAAACAAAGTCTTTAGGTGAAGACAAATAATTAAAATCAGGGTCTTGCTCCTCGATACCAGCTAAGCTATTCCGAATCATATTTAAATTTATTTCGCTTGGATGGCTGTTATTGTTAATAAATCTCAAAAAATCCACTCTTCTAGCCAAGATCTATAATAACTACGTCAATTTCTTCAGTTTGTGTACTATAATCCTCAATTAATTGAGTTCATGTTATACTTTACTCAATTTAGATACCGTAATTTCACGGCAGACATCACCAACGATTTTCCGTTCAATCTATCAACAGCTTTAACTGCTTTCCTAAATCAATTTTTTTAATGTTTGTATTATACTTTGATCCATTGGTCGAATAATATAGGCTGTATTCGGAGGAAAGTATATTATTTTATGTTTCCATTAAAGTCACAGGGCGGATGACTTGGTGAATTGTCATTTAATTATATTTTTTTTAATGTATTTCAATGCAATATTTTTCTATCTCTTGTAAAAACGATAACGAAATGAGTCTTTAAAAAAATCTCGAGTCTTTCCATGCACTTTGTTTAGATCTCCAAATGATAGCTAGCGATGTTTTAGAAATATTTTTAAAGCTCTTAGCGTTTCGCTGTGATATACTAGAAATAGTTTGATTTTGTAATCTCCAGCAGTATTTTCTCTTAGTAAAAGTGTTAGCATATCTTTAGAGTCCATAAAACCTGACAAATATTTTTCGTATTGGGATATATATGACTGATCTAGCATTTTTTCCGATATAAAATAATCTCATCGAACACAATATTGTATATAAACAAACGTAGAGAAACAATGCGCATATAAATTTAAAAAAAATCGCATAAATCGAGGACTTACTATACATTACATCGACATTATTCTTCAGATATCGCGTCTCCAGATTCTTATTTGTTTCCCGTTCTACGGCAGTTTCTAATAATCGAATAGTCGTTATAAAAATATATTAATCTGACAAAACAGTGATAAATTCAAACGAGAATATATATAATAATATAATCGATTAAAAATATTTTTAAAGTAATGCTATAAAATGGCACGTATGTTTGGCTCTACTGATATATTAAATTTCGACTGAACTATGAATAATTATTTGTATTAATAAAATGTTATGTATCAGCTCGAATATGACAAGATGTTATTTACATAAAATATTTTTCTGCAGAGCATTCGCGTTATATTCGGCGGTTTATTGAAAAATGTTTTATTCATCGATTAGAGACTCGTTTGAGAGAATTGGTTGATTTAGAATTTAATTTAATAACTGCTTCTATAATATAATAATGAGGAAATATATATTTTTATGGCAAATTTATGTTTTTATCTAATTTTTGTCGTATAATTACGTTAAGAAGAATGCGGAATAATCCATTTGCATTTTTGTCACGTTCAATAATTTCTCAGAAAAATAGTTAAATATCTCTAGCTGATGAGATATTTGTCATATGTCAATGTTTTTGGGACAATCAATCGAATTCTTTATCTCGTAAAGCTTTTTTGTGATTCTTTCTAATCACTGTGATCGTATTTTGTGTATTGTAGAATTATTATTTTTCAATAACTCCGTGACGTATATTATTATTTAATAAAAATCAAAACAATGAATTACGTATTCATATAATTAATGAAATAATCGATAATGTAAAACAATAAAAAATAAATGCTGAGAGTTTGCTTCCGATTTTAAAATTATAAAAAGATATTGTAAATAGTTATGATACGAGATAATTGATTTGAAAGCGTGAGAGATTCTGTAAGTGACATTTTCTTTTTAATAAACGGAGATATGCATATTTTAGCGATTAGACGGATTATAAAGAGAATTTAATCATTTTAGAAAACAATAGATTTTCAACCCTAATTAATTCCTTTAGATAGAATAAATATGTTTTTGCTAACTATAACTATACATATGTTTTTGCTTGAGTACTGAGCTGTTGTGCAATTATTTTAATTGGAAAGTAATATTTTCATTAAGCCGCGTAACCGCAACTCCACAATAGCGATTCGTATGATGTTTTAAGCACAGATTGTTTATGCAAATTAATTTATTAAGTAATTATTGTAATTGAGTTCGGCTCCTGCGTCAGGTAGGGTGAAGTTTTGTCTAGGAAAATATGTAGTCTAGCACCTTCACCCTTTCACCTTTGCCGTATCCAAGTGTACGCAAAGACGAGGGGGTTACAAAATAAAAATAAACATGAAAAAAATTGACGTCTGCAGTTCTCAGAGTATCAAATTACACTCTCTTGTGTTGCGAAATTGCAGACTCTGCGTGGAAAACTAATAAAAAAAAATTGCATTCGCTCCTAGTAATTTTACAGTCTCAAACGAATACGCGCTGATATTAATTTGATTCTGAAAAAATTGCACTGCTCTTTATTCGATTACCGCCTCCTTTGTAATTTACATATTACGCCGTTCAATACATTTACAGGTAAACAAAATTAATTCGGTATCGGAATATTTTTTTTATTCTTCCACAACGATAGATCTAAATATTGAGCCAATATAATTAAACTTAATACATTTCAATCGATCAGAAACGAATCATACACCGCGGCCAATCGAAGCGCACGCTTTTTTCGGACGATTTATTTTTGGAGTGCTCTGAAAAATCTAAAATCTCGATTTAGTGACTTGGGAAAAATATTCGGTGCGAAGAAACCAAACAACAGTCATCAGATCCCTTTAATAATATTAAGAAATTAAGGATACTGCTCATTCTGAGAATTAAAAGGCAAATTAGTATTAGAATAGTATCAGAAAAAAATTAAATCTGCCCGGATTAGCTCGAGACGGTCAGCCAAAAAGCTACCCTTGACGATAAAAACGAAGAAAATTCGTCATCGATTGGCTATGGCAGATTAAAATTGAACTGTCTAAAATCGGACAGGGATCATCACTGTCTGATGAATCAAAATTCGGCTTAATTGGACCAGACGGTTTCAACAGAGTGTGGCGTGCAATGAAACACTCCCCTATGTACCACCGATATAGGGGGCCATTACTCGACATGGGGTGCGAGAAATTATTATCCTGGAAAATCGGCAGATGAACAAGAGTACAAATAATTATCGACAACGATTTAATCTCCACCAATTATCATTGAGCTCAAATTTTACGATAATTACAGCTTATTTTATTGAACAGTTCATATTAATTTAATAATAGTTGTATTTTATTTGATATAAAATTAATCATTGCACAATATAAATGATAGTTTGCACGTTAATTTGGTCGAGAATTTTTAGGGATAATTATAACATCAATAATTGAAAAATGAATATGTGAAACAATTCCGCGAAGGATTCGGGATGTGAATAAATATAATGGGGAACTAATATTTAATTATTTTTTATGGTTTAGTATTTTTTTTATTATTGTCATCATCCATTCGTTATTTTTTATAACAGTATACTATTCGAATATTGTTTTGAGATGAAAATTATAGCTGATGGACCAGTGAAGCCAAATATTTTTGCTATTTATGTCGACGTATTGGATCAAGAAATGCCTATGTTGATTTGAAATCAGGGGATAGACAAGTCGACATGGTGTTTAAATCCTGCAGGATTTATTCGACCGCAACAAGACGGAAAGTCTCAACAAATATTGCAAGTAAAAAGAAGTACATTTCGATGAGATTTAATTACTGGAGATGAGAAATTAGTCGTCTACTCGAACATTACGTAAGAAAAACAGTAGTTAATCCTTGGAATAAAAGAAATACATGCGCTGAAAGCCGGACTTCATTTAAATTTTTTTTTATCTGTTGGATGCAAAAGGAATAATTTATTTCGGATTACAATCGATGGAATATTTTTTGAACGAACAGCGATCGATGTAAAATCGGTTGTTTCAGTATTTTGATTCAAAAACACGTGAATTATATTAAAAAATGGATATATGATTTAATAAATATACGGCAGAAAGTCATAGCTAATCATGGACATTACGATATTAATTCTGGTTACCTCTAATATTTATAGGGGTTGAATAATGAGCGTGCGCTTCGATTGACCGCGGATATAAACGACGATTTTACTAATCAGATACGTATTAAATAATATAAAACGCTTTGTTTTGTTATTATTTTATCATGCTTTCTATGTGATAAGAGAGCCGCTTTCTCCCACTCTCTTTTTTCTATCTATTGATATTGATTCTCTAAATATATATTTTTTTTAAATCACTCAATGAATTTTCATTGAATCGAGATAATTTCCAAGGACATTTATTTTGGTTCAGAGATTGTATTATCCCGATTGTCATTGGCATGAGACTAAAACTTAAAAATACTCGATAACACGGCCAATAATATTCTTAAACTAATCTTAAAGTATATATTAAGTAGGGAGAGGATTCTCTAGAAAATAAATGCGTAAAACTGGATAAAAAAAAATGTTTCACCATATAAACCAACTATTAACCCTTTCACGAGCCGTGGGAAGCGGGTTTCCCAGTGATTTAATTCGCTTCAAAAACCATATGGTAGGGACGTATTTAATTTTTAAAAATAGGGACATTTAGCGGAAATCGTCACCAACACGATGCAATAGAAATCTTTTTTATTGACCGTAACGGAACGACCGTAAGAGACTTAAAGTTCATACAAAAATGATAGATAGGTAACAGAAAATAAAAATCCGCGTAAATCGAGGCATAAAAAAATACAATTTTATTAAGAAATAGATTTAATAAATCGACATTTAAATT
>JAGXCT010033865.1:0-35944 GCA_022495035.1 Philopotamus ludificatus | reverse complement strand
TTTAATTTAATTTGAATATGCAAGATTATTTAATAGTGCGTCGATATGCTTCGAAGTCGGATATATAATAGAATTTCTAATCTAAATGTCGAATTTAACCCGTATATTTTTTAATAAGTCAAATATTTTCCGCAAACAATTTGTTACTAATAAAAATAAAATAATATAAGATTAAGACTTGCCAGCCACGAGATGCTCACTCGCTGCGGTTTTTTGTAAAGGTTTTCCCTCTCTTGTCCTTTGCTGGAATTGAACCTGTATTTACTACCACTATTGATATCGGATTTTATCCTCCCGACTCTGTCCAGGCAAGTAGGAGGAGGTTTGCTTCGGTATTCGCTCTCATATTTTCAAGGTTATCTACTTATAATAAGTCGCAAGTAATTATTTACATTGTCGACAATAGCAATCCTTTCATCATGGGAAAGACTTCATCAAACCCCCTAGAAAGAAGAAAGAGCAGCGAAAATATCGAGACTAGTTAATTTATCGGTCAACAGTTTAGGGTTTTCCTTCCCAGAGCATAATGGTTCTATGGTCAAAAATCCGTTAGAGTCCAGGTATATACATCAGGGGTGTATTATACGATGGGTAAAAAATGATCAAAGTTTTCTGGGGCTTTTGGATGGAATTTGTATGGAATTCTCCATATATTTTGGTATATATTTACATATTAGGTAAACCTCTCTATGGCGCTGATGTAGGGACTATGCCATAGAAACTTACCCTATAGAAGACTAGGCACAAAATTTGTTTTTTTAATTGTACTTATTAAATTGAACGAAATTATTACGTCAAACATTTTTTCTTTTACATATTTTAAATAACCTTGTTCTATTTATAGTTTGTTCACCCGTGCGTTTTATTTTTTATTGTCAACCAAAAGGCATTGACCTTGATTGACAATTGACTCACTGCAGATTTCGTCTGCATTATTTTTTTTTTATTTAGAGACATGCATGGTTGGCATTACAGAGTGATCCAATTCGCCAACAACGCATAATAAATTATGTTTTATTTATGGATATTAACATAGGTGGGGTCTATTTGGGACTCCATGATTTTGATATTTTGCGGATAACTTTTTTAATATTAATCCTACATGTAATACACTTTTTGTATTCGTCTAAAGAATAAATACTATAAACAATCATTGACCGCAATTGCGAAAAAAATAAAAATCTGGCGCGATGTTTTTTCTAGGAAAATAAAAAATACTTTGTAAAAATTAGGGATTCCTTTATTTTATATACAATAGTTGTAGAAAACAAAAAAGGTAAACTATGTACAAATAATGTACTTATGCATAACTAGAGAAAATAAAAAATATTTTCTTATTTACTGTGATGTTTTTTTGATGATTTATAAGTCACATCAGAATATGTCAACTGAAGTTAAGGTATAAAACGACGCTCTATAAGGGAGCAATTTAGGAGCAACTGTCGTGCACGTTATAGAAGACCGTCGTATAGCAGCGAGCGCTATAGAAGGGTTTACTGTATATGTAAAATAACGTTACATTTTGGAAAATTAATAATAATTTCCTTGAACTCCAGAATAATTAAATTAAGTGGATTTTATATTTATACATTAAAAAAGAAATTATAGATTGTTGGGGTCTAAAGTGAAATTAAACATTACACTATTAATGATGTGTGTCACGCTGGATTTATTTTTATCGGAATCACAACCGGTTATATATAAACATCATTAATAAAATTATCATTTTTATTATGTTTACGCACAAGTTTATTTATAAACTAACTTATGTATATATAGAATGTGATTAAAAATATGTGATAAAATTTAAAAACATAAATGTTTTCTTTTCTATATTTAGTAACAAAAAATTGCATCGTCTGACACATGTCGTGATGCACACGTGTGCATCGTATATTGATCGGGCGAAACTTGTTTGTGGATCAGTGCAGTTGGCTCTGGTTCAAGTTCAATACCTCACATTGTGCACTTCGTGTTGTGTACTGCATTTTGCACGCAGATAACACTTTGTTTACGCAACAAAATCCAATTGTGCATATTTTTCAATACTTATTTAATTATCGACGGGTGAAAGTCGGTACAACATTTTCCCCAGCGAATATCATTCAAAATCGAAAACTCTAATACAAGTGTGTGCAGAACTTGATATTGTAATATATTATTCAACGTCATATATAAGAAATGTAATTCATTTAAATAAATCATTATTTTATATTTTAAAAAGTTTCCCTCGTGGCGCCTATAATTATCCGGCGCCTGTGTGCGCCGCACAATCTGGCCATATGGACGGCGTGCCCCTCCCCGCGAATCGCATGCGGCTCTCGAGGATCATTTGTGCGCTCCACGCCCAGCCAATAACGATAATTAGATATCTATATATCATTTATATTCTAGAGATTTAAATCAGCGATAATTCTCACTTTTTTTAAAATAATTAAATTGTTATTAAATATTTAGGTTAATTAACCATATTCTATGATAACATGTTAGAAACCACTCGAACAAGTATTAAATTATTAAACCAGAAAGTTTTTCATTTGTTATCATTTTAACGAGGCTTAAATCTGGTGGAATCTAAGCATCGTGACCATCGCCAAGATAAACTACGTTAATTCACTGGTTTTCTCTGTCTGCTTGTATGGCGAAGAGAACTAAACCAGGAGTTCGTAAACTCGTTAAAATCTGGCCCGTTTTTTCTTTTTATATCGTCCGCAAGTTAAAAATAGACATTTGTAATTTTTTCAAATCAAATTATAGTAAATTGTTTGTTTTTGTTAGAAATGGCAACTGAATATCCTATCCTTGAAACTATTAAATAGCTTAGCTTAAATTTGAGAAGCTTCACTATTTATACACTGCGAGAATAGAATTAAGAAATGTTAGAGAAACATTCAAGTGGAGATGAGAAGAGGAAGACGCCAACAAGTTAAAGATAGACTGCCATCTAGCCAGGTTTTTGGATTAGATGGAATCGTAGAAGGAAATCACTTTCCTTAGATATAAGTTTACTCTCTCTTAGATCTACTATATCACCATCATTTCCCAGCCATGAGACACTCACTCGCTGAGCGTATAAATCTTACCAGACTCTCGAAAGGTAGTCGAGGTTAAAGAAACCTGAGTCTCACACGTGACATGAGGGATCCACTTCTGTGTCCATGCCGGGAGAACCCATACTCTCTTGGTATGCGGTTTTTTGTAAAGAATTTTACTATTCTTGGCCATTGTTGGTATTTTTCCCTCCTGGTTGTGTCGAGGTAAGTAGGAAGTAGTTTGCCTCGGTATTCGTACTTAACTTCTCTAGGCGTTATATACATATAACAATTCAAAAGTGATTATTAACCTTTTCGCAATTCTCCTTTCTCCCTTTTCGTAAGAAATTTTAGTAATATATTTTAACATCACGCGTTTCAAGAAAAAAACTGCTTTTGCTGCACCGATTGAACCGAGCCGGTATATGCGGTGTGGGTGGATGGCAAAGGATGGAACTGTGTCGGACCGGTCTGACAGAGCTTCATACTGGGTACAAAAGTAGATAAAATTAAAAGGAATAAGAGGATATGTAAATCAAATGGAAACCAAACCTATCTTAGTTCTCGTGGTGAGAAACATGGTGTGTATTAGGAATGTCGAGAGAAAGGGAGCGTACCTTCGTGGCTCGTCTGCTGATAATCTGTTGGTTGCATAATGTCTTAGCAAGAGTACACACAGGGGCGCATCATCCATATCACCAGATTGTGCGGCGCACACAGGCGCCGGATAATTATAGACGCCAAAGGGGAAAAAAATGAAATATGAAAGACATATACATTAGAATTTGCTGACGTGGCGGTGATGGCGGTTGGCATACTCATAGTTTCGTAGATTCTACGGAGCTATGAGAGCCAGGCCACTATCCAGGCGAATTCGGTGACGTGTGTGCTACAGGTAGTAGCACCCGATCAGACCGTGAATTAAATACGATTGGCCCTAGCCTCGTCTGATTATTATTGTTACAATCCGCGCGTTGACAGCTCGGCTCCCGGGCTCATGGCTGTCGACCTGACCCGTATTTGATGAGCCTAGATAACCTGGAGGACGACTGTTATAGTACTGGCATCAAACTTAGGACGTCTCTGCTGGAGATCCCGTAGTGTCCTCCAGGTGGCAAAGACGCCAGTTATTGTGCCAAATACCAAGGAACAAAAACCAAATAAAAGAACTAATAGTGCAGTAAACCCTCCTATTACACTCCCTAGTATACCGCTGGTTTCTATAACAAGTTCGACTGTCCCTCCTATAATGCGCTTTGGTTGACCATAAAACATTACATGAACGCGCGAACAAACTAAAAATCAAGGACATTTAAAATGTGCGAATGGAAAAATTTCATTAATTGCTTAAAAATTTAATTAATGCACATTAATTTCATTGGAAAAAAGCTAACAAGTCAAATTACGTATTTCATAAATATGTAATATAATACGTTGCGAAATAAATAAAATGTGTCATTGCCGTTTGGTTGAAAATAAAAAATAAAACGAGACACGATTTCGGGACATGACTGCGTTTAATTGGGACAATAAATTCTAAAATTAAATTAATATTGGTAATTCGACATGGTTTTATTATTAAATAATTATTTAAAAGTTTTTTTAAGAGATTTTGAAAACGTAACAAAATTAATTGTGATATCCCAATTGATTTATGGTTCTAACAGATGACTTAGGCTAAATTATTATTCTTAGTAATATCTTCGCAATAATACATAATCTTAAATAAACGTTTGAATAATGGTGTCTTACGAACTTAGACTCGGGCAATAAAGGGTTTACCAGTGAAGTAACGAGCCAACAATAAAGTGTAAGTGACTTCTCAATATTTTGGAATTGAGTTACAAATTGGAATGTATAATTATATCATAAAAATGTAAAATTTTACTTCTTGTTGACAATTGTGTTGACAAAAGTGATCTAAAAAAGCCGCATCTCCGTGATTTCTCTCGTACCGGAGATACGTCTCCGAGATCCTCATCATCATCTCGTACCGAAGATACGTCTCTGGGATCTTCATCATCGTCTCGTACCAGAGATACGTCTCTGGGATCTTCATCATCGTCTCGTACCGGAGATACGTCTCTGGGATCCTTTCATCACACCTATCATCGAACTGACGACACTGCAAATTCTTCAATAAACATCATCTACAAACAAAGCGTGTTTCACTTTGTCTCGGTTGACAAGGTTAATAATCACCTGCGACTTTGTGACTTCGTGATGAAACGTGAGTTTCGTGTCTTATTCATCGGTAGCTTTTTCGTAGCTTATGATGCGTCTAGACGTGGTTTCGTTGGTTCGGTGTTCGTCGGAACTAGTTTTTCATCGGATCTGTTGTTAGATGCTTAGTTGCGACTTATCACTTGTGACTTGTTATATGGAGATAACGCCTAGAAAAGATGAGAACGAATAACGAGGCAGCCCTCCCCATCCTATTTGCCTGGACAGAGTCATTAGGGTAAAATCCGATACCAACAGTGGTAGAAGATAGAAGTCCAATGCTAGCAATAGTCAAGAGAGGAAAAACTCTTTACAAAAAATCTCATACCAAGACGGCTTGGGACCTCTCACGTCACGTGTGCGACTCATGTTCCTTTGGCCTCGACTACTATTCGAGAGTCTGGTAAGGAAGACTCAGCGAGTGAGTGTCGAATAATAAAATTCATTAAAAAAAATTGTATTTTTTTTCCACATTCAGCACACCTAGCATCAAGTCCACCGTACGCCGCTCGTTTATATTATTATTCGATCTACATTATTATAATAAAAATAATGATTATTTCATATAATATTTTGTTATTCTTTGAACAGTATGCTTATATATTTTTTTAAATTAAGCAAATTCCTAAATCAGTTTATGCTCGATTATTCTTGTTCACCGTGTTTTTTTTTTAACATTTCAGTAATAAATCAATCAACTCTAGATGGCTTTTGATCGAATCTTGAATCGCTGCATCGCTAATTTTATTTTGCTTTCTAAAATATCTGGTTTTAAGTATTATTCATCATATTCAGTCAAATCAGGCTTATTTTTGTTAGATCGTATTTTTTTATAGTCATTTTAAATAGAAAAGATGGTAACTAGTGTTGGTTCATTGATGAAAAATATATATTGGTCCAAATTTGGTGGATGAAATTTTACAGCGGAAAATCATTTCAATAAAATCTTTCCAATGCCACGATATGTTTAAAAATATATATGTTTAAAAAAAAATAAACAAAAGTTTTAAAAATAAAAGAAAATATTTCGGAACGCCTTTCCACCGTGAAACATAACAAAATAGCACAGGGTATATATATATCCCTTTTTTAGATGTACTCTAATAATTACATCAGTAGTTCTAAACATAAATTATCGTTGATCAATGTCACACATCATGTACAGATCGTGACGTCACATTTTGATTTATTTGACACAAAGCCAAAATTCGCATGCAGTCGCAGTTTCGCATAACCAGCAAACGGCCATAAATTGTTTGACAGAATTGTGGCCAAAATATCGTTGGTATTGCACCGAATTTGCATTTAATAATTGCGATAATTATAATGTGTTAGAGTGCAATTAATTATATGACATTGTGAATTTAATTATCCGTGTTGTTCAGTGACGTTTCCGTAATTCTAGACCAATTGCAATTTTATTGTGTAAAGTTATTATCTTGGAGAAATATAATATTTTAATTTCCTGTGTTTTGTAATGATTAATGTGTTAAATGCAATGCTTACATATGCGTGCAATTATCTGCCATGTGTTAGATAAATTATTATTAATATGAAAAAGAATACAGATTGTAATTTAGTAAATTATATGGATTTCTGCATTGTCACAAAAATCATTTGTGAAAAAATATAATCGAACATTGTGACGATGACAAAGACGTCAATGCTGAAATTGATATTTTCGTTATAAAAAGAGCCTTTTATTATTTTTTATTGTACGTTAAAAAGTGTTGCTGAAAAAAGTTTATGTCTTTAGTCTTTCCATCTTTTTAATTTGAATAATAAAAAAAATATGTACTTGTTCGTAGCATAATCAAAATTAGCATATGTTGTTGTATGTTATTCATAATGAAAACAACCTTATAACACTTTAAGGATAAAATGTGGAAATATGTTTTTCTTAACAATTGTTATTCTTATTGTTTCAGATTTCGAAGAACGCAGAGCATATTGATAAAAAAATATTAAGAGTGGCTTCGATATCGGCGAAAGAACATTCAAACATTATTATAATGAGTCGTGTTTACGATATACAAACGAGCAAATTTTTATGACAAATACTAAATCGATTGACTTAATTGTAAAAGACATAGATGTATAAAATATTTTCTTTGTCTACTTAATACTGTGAATACGTTGTGATATATTTAACATTCTACAAGTGATATATTATAAATAAATTCATTCAAAATGTCGAAAGAAGCTAGTTATTTAGTCGTAGATTATATTGTATTTTTGGTGTTCATCGTCGGGAGTTCCGTATTGCCGCTGTGGAACAAGAACAAAAGTCCGCAGACAAAGGCAAACTATGTGTTTGCAGCTGGAGGGACGGCGTCCATGTTCGCCATGATGTTGTCGATAGCGAGAGGAAATCTAGGAGTTAGATCCTTTTTAGGTAATCATTTAATATATTAAAAAATATTTGAACGTTAAATAATCATGTTGTTTTTTTAGGATTTCCTTCGGAATTGTTTTACAGAGGAAGTGCCATGTGGGAAACGTTATATGGCATGCTCATCGCTTATCCCATAGTGTCGTTTGTGTTTGTCCCCGTATACTATTCGTTGGGTATAACGTCCGTGTATCAATATTTGGATCTAAGATTCCAATCCCGGACGATCCGATGCTTAGCATCGGCAACGTATATATGCAGACAGGTGCTTAACATGGGCGTTACAATATTCACACCGTGCGTTGCATTGAATACCGTCATCGGATTGCCCTATTGGGCATCCATTTTGGGAATAACGCTCATAAGCATAATGTTCACAGTATTCGTAAGTTAATATTTTTTTAATCGATATAATATTTTTCATCTTTTAGGGAATTTTTTAATTCCATTTGTGTAAAACGACTGGTTTTGATCCAGAAAATTCGGAAAATATAAAAATATAACACTAGTTCCAAAATAAATAAGCGCGTTATATTTTTGAAATTCACAAATCGCAGACTTTTTTTATCAAAGCCGAGTTTAAATATTGAAAACACTACAAAAAATTAGAGAATTGCCAAACATTGATTTCCCCTAGTGATTAATATTTGTTTATAGCGCTTCGGATTTGTTGTATCGGGAATTAACGTTAAATAGATGTCAAAAAGTTAAAGGGTTAAATAAATGCAATCGTTAAACCATAATTTTATTTCAGGGCGGATTGGGAGCTGCGATAAAAGCCGATGTAATACAAGGCATAACAATGATTCTCATATCGTTTGCTATAATAATACAATGCTTTTATGAAGTCGGAGACCCAAAAAAAGTATTGTCGATACCGTCGCAAGGCGGAAGACTGAACTTTTTCCAGTAATTGAAATTACTATTGCGATATTATTTACTTTGAACTATACGGCATAGTATTAATTGACTGTTCTTAAATATTAGATTCAAATGGGATTTAAATGTTCGAGTGGATACGATGTCCGCGTTGGTGGGACAACTTTTCATGTCGTTATCGCTGTTTGGTTGTCAACAAAATTTCGTTCAACGATACTGCAGCATGAAATCAGAAAAAAAGGTTCAAAAGTAAGTTTTGCACATATCAAATATACCATATAGTAAAATATATATTTATAATTATGACATTGTTTTCAGGACTCTTATGTATAACATGCCGGTAATAGCCGTACTGTTTAGCTTGTCGTGGGTCGTCGGAATGGGTATTTATAGTATATATTCAACTTGTGATCCATTGGAAGCGAAATACATAAAGAAAATGGACGAAATTCTCCCATTTTTCGTAGAGGACAAGTTTGCGTATCTCCCAGGATTAATGGGACTATTTATGGGAAGTATTTTCAATGGAGCGTTAAGGTATTTATTTAATTTTTGAATTGCAATATTGTACTTTGTGATATTTATGTTGATTGTTTAAAATTTTTCAGTATATCTGTATCGAATCTTAATTCACTCGCTACCGTCACATGGGAAGATTTCTTATCGCAAGCACCGGCGTTTAAAGATATGAAAGATCGACAACAATTGACGATAATTAAAATTTTGGGGGCCATTTACGGTATTATTATTATGGGAGTCAGTTTTGGAGTCGGATTACTATCGGGTGTAGTCGAGAGCAGCATGCTTATGACATCAGCTACATCTGGACCCTTATTGGGAGTCTTTATCCTTGCTATGCTTGTACCGTGTGCGAAACGAAAGGTAAATTATATTTATTTTAATACCATAGGTTTCAGTAGATTACATAAAATTGATTTAATATAAATTCACAGGGAGCTGCCGCTGGTATGATTGTGTCTCACATAATAACAATATGGATAACAGTAGGGCATCTGATGTATGATACCAAACAAGATAGTAGATTACCGACATCAATCGAGGTATTATTATTTATTTATTTATTTGACTAAGATGGATGGATATTACCCATACAAAAATTCTAAAGATGTAAGCGGAATGAGTCACTTACACTTAAATTCTCACCCAGTGTCATAAAAAATTCGCAGAATTAGAATCGCCGGAGAATTAACCTATCGGAATACTCTGTTAGCTGTGTCGCCGTTAACATGCATTATCAAACTGATATATGTTACCTACGAGCCATGACACTGATTAATTAGGATTATTATTTAGGTTAGTTTGAAATTTATATTATTCGTTGATGATGATGATTTCATATGGGTTTTACTTTGCTATTATTCATGCGCTCGTCGTTGTTAGGGTTTCCTCCGACGTTTCGGAGCACGCCAAGAACAACATTAGTTGGCTACGTAATCTTGGTGCAGGTTGACCCACTGGCTTTACGGAGGGGCGGGCCCCTCTTTGGGCTGGCAGGTCAAAATTGCACGCCTTAGCGATAGTCTATAACAGCCGCCAGGTGCGGCATTGCTTCCATCCGAACAAGTTTCCTCGTTGCCGCTACGGCCTGGGAACTGGAAGACGGGGTGACTTTGTTAGGATTGGTAATGTGATGGAGGACGGCTTGAGGAACTATCCCAGCATTTGCCTTTGGATGGCTAGGGAGCTGGGTCAACCTAGGCCGAGATAGTCGCATCTCTACACCAATTACTGGTGGCAGAGATACTAAGAAGTGTTTCAACATACGTCTACGTAGTTATTCCAAAGCATGCGTTTCTACATACCTTTATGTGATTAATTCTAAGCATAAGTCCTAAGCATTTTGAATGATAGCGGGATGTTATGATGTACATCTTCTACCTTGTTGGTATCGGACTTTACCCTCTCGATTGTGTCCAGGCAAGTAGGAGGGGGTTTGTCTCGGTATTCGT
Source organism: Philopotamus ludificatus (assembly GCA_022495035.1). Taxonomy (NCBI): domain Eukaryota; kingdom Metazoa; phylum Arthropoda; class Insecta; order Trichoptera; family Philopotamidae; genus Philopotamus; species Philopotamus ludificatus. The sequence goes on along the minus strand of JAGXCT010033865.1, from coordinate 25,448 downwards.
TTATTCTCTTCTCTAAGGCATTATCTGCTTATAACGAGTCACGAGTAAAGAGCGACCACACACACACACCTATATAGATATACACAGGCATAAATATACTCATCTGCCCAAAACGAGTCTCAATGAGCCGGTCGCAAGTGATTATTAGCCCTGTCGTGCAATAGCAATCCTTTCATCATGTGAAAAACCTCCTCAGAGATAGGTTTTTCATGATGAATTTTTCCTTGTGTTATTCGTAGAATAGTTATAGAGGGTGACCAAGAGAGAGTGGCCGCCGAGAAAGGTTTAAAGCACCTCGCTTTTCAATGGCGAGGTTTCGCCCTATCTTTAATCGTTTCGAAAGCGATCAAAATATCTAAAGTAATTAACATGATACAAGTTAAATAGCGATTCAAATTGGGGCATAGATAAAAGTGTTTATTGTGGGTAATTGTTTGGATATCTGGTCGCTGGTTTGTCCAGGGCTATGATGGATATAGTGCCACCGGACGAAGGAGGGTAGGCGAGCGGGGGGATAAATTTAGATCAACCGCGCCCGCGAGCCTGATGCACAAAACACTTTTCATTAGTGGTTGCGTATAATGTTGCAAAGAAAACAATGGTTTTTTCTGACGGAAAACTGAGAAGAGAATTTAATTTGAATATGTAAGATCAATTAATAGTGCGTCTATATGATTCGAAATCTGAGCATATAATTATTTATTCAACAAAGAATATGTGACATTAAATTAATTAATTCCAACGCGCCAACTACCTACATAAATATAATATTTAAATTTATAAACAATTTATAAACATTATAAATATAATATTTAAATTTATAAAATTTATAAGAAGGTAATGGGTCTCTTCCACTAACATACCACCTCGCCAGTGTCATAAAGAATTCTGTGAACTCGTAGTATTCGCCGGAGGATTAACCTATTCGAGTACTAACATTATTGTAATAATATGTATGTTACCTACAAACCATTACATTATATAAATTTATAAGATATATTTTATTTAATTCTCAGGGATGCTTGAACGATACGTTCTCGGCTCATATAATGAAGCCTACGCAGCAATGGCCACTTCCATCTACTCCCCTCGAAGTTAATGTGAATACAATAACTCTACTCGAACAATTGAATCCAAATCTAACGCATTCCGCACCAATCTACGATTCATCGTAAGTAAAGAAATGTTTTACGGTTATATATGAGCTCAATATATAATAAATCTGTGGTTATTTTTTTAGAAATCCATTGAAACCATTGTATCTCATGACCTACATGTACTACGCATTCATCGGGACAATGACAACGGTTATAGTTGGTATCGTCGTAAGTTTAATTACATCGTCAGACGAAAATGACGTATACGACGAAAAACTTCTACACCCAGCAGTATTAAAAATGAGCAGATGGTTTCCGGGAAAGCCGAGAAAGTATTCGGAAAAGCCCGACATTAGCAATAACTGTGATACGATAATTACGAACGAAGTCAAATTGAATAAGGAAACAGACAATCTCGGCTTTGAAGTAAGCGATGTTATACATTTAGAGTCGGATGTGAAAAATAGTGATTTGAACACGCCCAAAAATAACGGGTTTGTTTATGAAAACGAGGTGATCATCGGCGACGAAAAATTATCCCCTAATAACGATCTGTACAAAAACATTATCAATAGAAGAAACGGTGATTTGTTCAGAACACTAAACGACGAAGAAATAAACGGAAGACAAATTACTCGATTTTAACCTCTCAATATTAAATGCATATTATTTATGACGATATATTAAATCCTTAAGTGATTACTTTAATCGATTAGATATAAAACGCACGCGCAATCGAATAGGTGCAATAAATCTATGTTTATAGAGAAACGGATCTAGAATAAATATATTTATAAAATATGTAATTAAAAATGAAATACTAGTCGTCTTTGATTACAATATGATTGACATTAATCCATAGTGTCATATTACTAGAATTACTTACGCACAATATAATTAAAATTAGATACTTAAATATGAATTCATTCGGATATTATTGTTAAATAATTTGTTATTACTTTTAGTCATAGATAATTATTAAAATTATATTTATATATTTTTTTAATCAATTTGCAGCGCAAATGTGTATATTATTGCAAATATTTAACCGTAAAGATATAAGATGGTGTATTGTAATATTGTAAAGTGTAAATGTAAACGTTTTGCAAGCGACGAGTGAATCTTTGATATCATCACGATAATATTGCATTTCTTCAGAAATAAGTTAAAATACTATAGGAATTGATATGTATAACTTAATTAGCTGTATAAATATAAACTAATTTAATTATTCTTGTGATAATTTAAAGATATTATAAACACATGTATTTCTTATGAAAGAAGTAAGTATAGATATATTATATGAACAAGTGGTTAATAGCTAAAGTTTAAAATTAGAAGTCACCGAAAATCATAGATTATTAATACAATTTTTGTATTTATATTTAGATTGCAGTATTATTATATTTTTTTTTATAAACGAAAATTTTAAAATAGTATAAATGTAATACAAATTGTTATGTGCTGTATTTTTGTTAGAAACATATGTATACGATGAAAATTGAATGATTAAATAAAACATAAATTAAATAAATAATACATGTCTTGTTATTTACATAACTAAGATATATTGAATATATTTTTTTAATACGGTGAACTATGAGGAGTCAAGGTAGCTATCCGTGTCGATTCGGTGACGTGCGTGCTGCTGGAGGTGGCCGTAGCACCCAATCATGCCGTAAATTAATTACGAAACAGCCCTACCCACGTCCGATTATTTTTGTTAAAATCTGAGCTTTGACCGCTTAGCTCCCAGGCTCAAGGCTGGCAACCTGACCCATATTAGAAAAGCCTAGCTAACCTGGAGATCAACCACCGCAATCGGAGTCGGATGCGTCTCTGCTGGGTCTTGGGAGGTGGATAGAAGAAGCCGTGCATTGTCCTTGAGATGGCAAAGACCCGCATCAAGTTAGTATGAGGTTTAAATAAAAAAAAAAAAATAAAAACTGTACTTAATCGCGATAAATGGAGATAAAATTTTAAAGAAACTATTTTTCACCAATATTGTCAATAAAATCTACCAATAATTAACAATAACCAAAAGCGTAGCGACAACAGAATCTCGGGTTATATCCTTTGTATGATAATATGCGAAAATGTTGTTAATCATAATTCATCTTCAGAGGGTAAGGTGCAAATGAATCAATTTTAAAAGTTCTGTCACTACTTTGACAGCTGATAACAACTTGGTGCTGCCATACACTTTAATAATTTTAAGCTGCATAAATTAACTCTGATAATTTAACGATAAGATATAATAAATGAGTCTAATGCCAGAAATATTTAAAAGAAGCAGATCATTATTATAAAAAAACACATACCCGGTTAAGGCCACCGCGGAATGGACTTAAAGGGGAAGTCCCCACGCCCAGGCTCTTTTGACCTCGGTTTCCATTCAATAGTCAGGAAATTGTTTATTGATAATAATAAATATATTGTTTATTATTTATTTATTTGATGGATGAATGCGTCGATAGAAAAATTCCAAATTCATCCGTCCAAAAATATAATAACTAGCCATGGCACTGGTTAATATATAATTAAATACTCATTAAAAATAAATATATTTATAAATTTTCAAATATATAAACTATCCATTTAGTATTATAGTCTAAAAAAATATTAATTCATTTAAAAGACTTTTTATTTTTTTATTATCGTTAGTATTAAAAAAAAATCATATAACCAGGGTTTTTTTGTTTATATTTAAATATTATTTGAATAAAATTTAAAGCAGCGTTTTTAATACCACGACACCCATAAAAAAGTAATAACAATTTCATTTTTATTATAGATAAAATGTGCCAGAACATCAAAATTATTTGATATGGCAATACAGGAGAAGACGAATAAACTTCATTTTTCTAACCTCAAATATGTTTGTTCGTCTTGTTGCAAACACTTCTAAATGGTATTATAAAACACGTGATTATGTGCATAATATTATAATTAATATTTTTTTAAAACCCGTGTTTTTCGTGTTAAATTAAATTTATCATGTGGAACATAGTTTTTAGTTCACCATATAATGAAGTGAAAAATAGTGTATTTTTGATATTTCTATATTTATTATATTACTTATTACTGTAATATTTCAGATATTTTCGTATAATTATAACAAAAATGATTCAAGAAGAAATCAGCGATGCAAATGTACCTTGTTCGATTTGTGGCTTTGATAAAGTCGTTTTCCGAGATGGATATTTGTATTGTATGGAATGCGGTACTAGAGCAGCCGATACACAGATAATCGATTTCACCGCCGAAGTAGTTCAAGAAAGAAGGACTACAACTAAAATTGTTAAAAAAATTAACGATGCTGATAAATGTAAATATTATATTTAAAACTTATTCAATATTTTTAAGTTTACATTAAAATATGTTTGAATTCTTTTAGATAAGGGTGCATGGACTACTTGGCATGGATATAATATGATTTTAGTAGGATTAACGGATGAACTAGCGTCATGCTGTTCAAAACAGCACGAATTTAAAAAATGCACCTTAAAACTTTGGGGGATGTATTTAAAATCAAATCGTATCGCGTTTTTTACAAGAAAACAGCCACAATATCCAAAATTAACTTATGGAATGCATGCAAGGTAATTTTGAAACCATTACTCATTAAAAATATTTTTTGTATTTTCTGTTTTATTGATCGGGTGTCTTTTGAGCCGATCCTCTGGTGTGTGTCTTTTAATTTTGTGCAAGCATTACTCACAGAGGTGACCGACAAGAAGGTACTCCTCATGAGAATCGTCTGAGAACCTCCCAACCGAACAAGCTAGATTCAGACTGGGGAGAAGCTGCGATGAACTGGTTCTGTCACTGATCACATTAAATGCAGATTCCAATGGTGTAAAAAAACCGGAGCTGTCTTCTTGGACCTAGCGTCGACCTACAATACAGTATGTAAACAAGGATTCCTATTAAAGGCTGCAAAGATCGTTAGATGCTAGCAGACGATCAAGCTATTGGACACTCTGCTATCGGAAAAGGTCTTTAATGTGATAATGGACGGCGAGCATAGGAGAAAAAGAGTTCTCCAAAACGGTCTGCCTCAAGGCTCTGTCCTAGCACCGATGCTCTTTAATACCTATACCTCGGACATACCGGAATCTGCATCACACAAATTTATATAGGGCATTACATTAGTGACGCAAGCCGGAGACTTCCAAACGATTAAAGAAGCGCTCAATCAAGACTTAGATTAGAGATAATATGGAAAAATACTTCGAAACATGGCACATTCGACCAAATCCAGACTAAACAGTCTTCCACTTGGCAAACGCGTCGACCAAAACAACACTGAATCTTATGATGTGCGGTAAAGACCTCACAAATGACACAGCCCCAAGATATCTAGGGGTGAAACTAGACTGAACCTTATCATTTCGGCAATATCTGCATTCAGTAAGGGCCAAACTCAAGATTCGAGGAAACATAGTCGGAAAAATCACCGGTGCATCGAAGGGTTGCATCGCCAAGATCCTACGCACGTCCGCTTTCTCTCTAGCGTACAGCGTATCAGAGTACTGCGCTCCTCAAAGGGGTTGATACGGAGCTAAATAATATCATGCGCAAGTTCATGGCCTGATGTACCCAATCTTCCACATTGAGTCGCCTGAACTTAGAAGGAACCGCTGCTCTCGCCGACTCTGGAATTGTGTTGCCCAAATGCCAAGCCCCTCCATTCGTGAAGACCTCGAAAATCTTCCACCGTTAACCCTTTATAGGTCAAATTAATTATTTTGGATTTTTTTTATTTTTTATTGTTTATTGACAATACTTATTGTCAATAACATAAATTAACCAAAAAGCGTTCTCGACAAAATATTACGTTTCTAAGGTTGACATTTCTATGGGCGCTCACGGAAATATAAACCTTAAAACGACTGGTTATTATATTAACCAATTTCAGCCTTTGCCCTATAAATTATCCAATTCTGAAATCCCGATGGATAGAGGAATGCAGGGAGAGCGACATGGAGGCTAAAAAACTATTCCCCAATCCCACTACGTTGCCGAGCGGTTCCACTCTCCGGCACATAATGTGGGTAACTCTAAACCGTGCCCGTACAGGCCTCGACAGGACAGAGAGTTCCACGTGCGGTGCGATTCGGTCCAGCAACCACGTAGTGGAGGAATGTCAATTGTATTCTTTCCCAGGTGGATTAGCGGCGATAAATGCCATCAGTCCAAGTGCTCTTCACTGGCTGGCGTCTCCGCTAATATAGGCATCCCGCATACCACGATCATTCAGCTTGACTTTACACATCATCCACCCTTCCACCGAGTCATCCCATCACTTTGAGATAACCAATATTAATATTATTAATATTGTTTTTATTATCATTATTACATTGTTATATTATTATTATCATCATCATCATCATTTGCCAGCCACAAGGCTGGGGGCCTAACCAAACTCTCGAATGGCAGTCGAGGCCGAAGGAACCTGAGTCTCACACGTGACGTGAGGGCTCCCCTTCTGTGTCCATACCGCGGTGACCCAAGCCGTCTTGTTATGCGGTTTTTTGTAGAGAGTTTCCCTCTCTTGGCCATTGCTGGAATTGGACGCACATCTTCTACCTTGTTGGTTTCGGATTTTACCCTCTCAACTGTGTCCAGGCAAGTAGGAGGGGGTTTGCCTCGGTTATTCGTTTATTCTCTTCTCTAAGGCGTTATCTGCTAATAACAAGTCACGAGTGACAAGTAGCGAGCGACCACACACACACACCTATATAGATATACACAGGCATACATATGCACATATGCCCAAAATGAGTCTCAAGTAGCCGGTCGCAATTGATTATTAGCCCTGTCGCGCAATAGCAATCCTTTCATCATGAGAAAGACGTCCTCAGAGAGGGGTCCCCTAGAAAGAAGGAAGAGGAATTCAGATTAGGGTTTTCCCTCCCGGGGTATACTGTCCGTGGTGGAAATCCGTTAGAGACCAGATTTATTTATGCACATAAGGATATGTGTACACATATTTTTTCAGGGGTGCACTATTTTGTTGAGTATTTGTCCAAGTTTACTCGGGTTTTTAGTCAACTCCATGCAGGATTATATTGACTATAGTATAAAAGATTGTTTATAAGAGATGCTGACCATCAATTGTAATGATATGCTAGTTATATTATTATTATACTATTGTTAAACTTAATTGATTAATATCTGTATTCATACGAAAATAAATAAAATTAAAAATTACATTTGAATTATTAATAAAATTGAGATTATATATTTTAGGGATTTGGAATATTTATATAAGTTTAAAAAGCCCGTCAAAAAGAAAAAATCGAATAAGATAGATTTAAACGATGAAACGATTCCCAATTATAAAAAGAGGGTAAATATTTGGATTTTTATAAATCATATACTGTATTTAATCCGTAAATTAATTTATTTTTTGAATTTTTCAGAAATCATTAATCCAAAGTCATTTCAAAGAAGCTGCATTAAGTCAGATCTCGACAGTAGCACTTGCGTCGCAGACCCTCGCCGATTTAACTCAAACCGATGAACACCCTACTAAACTTAGTTTCTCTCAGAACACGGAGAAAATGTTAAAGAAATATGTCAATCATAAATTTTTTGACCATCATAAAACAGTCGGTTATTGCAAAGTCGGATGTAGATGTTTATTGAGGAAGGGGAAAATGCGTGTTAAAGAAAGACCTTATTATATATCGATCGTTGGATTATATTCTATTATGGCTTTAGCGCTGAGAATATGCGACGATGAAGTGCATCTCGGTGATATTTTACGTTGGTGCCGGGAAGAACATTTATCTTATTCGACGTATAATCATTTTTTCCCCGAAGATATGCAGTTTAAAAAAGATGATCCTAAATTTAGAGTATCTCCGTTAGCTTTGAGTCATGCGAATATTAGAAAAACTGCCGGATTATTAGCGAAACGTTTTAAACTCAAAGGAATCAAAGCTCCGGATATTGGATTATTAGTTATGAGATATTTAAAAGAATTAGAATTACCCCACGATTTCTATTTTTATATTTTGAGACTTATCAAATCAGCCGGTGGATTGAATAATTATTTTCCTGAAAAAGAATCAATCTTGCCTAATTACGAAGCAATTGCGATGGCTTATATTATAATAACGATTAAAATAATCTTTGGATTAGACGGTTCAACCGAAAATGAAATATCGTCTTCGTCAGAAAATATTAACCATAGATTGTCACTGCAACGTCAAAAGAAACAACTCGATACCAAAGACTTTAACACCGATGTCAACGAACACTTATGTAATTATTTATTTGTATTTAAATCGTGGATGAAATATATAGAGTATCGTAAAGTGTGTTTAAAGTATTGTCACTATCCGACAAAAATGAGATTAGACGAAAACGACTGCGACGATCCCGAATTATTTTTACACCATAAAAAAACGACAAAAAAGTGCTATGAAGCAGAATATCTGATAAAGAAGCACAATAATATTGTCATTAAATCAATACTCAATGATATTGTTGATAAATATGACGATGGTGATATCAACGAGCCCTATCCAATATTTTTATGTTCGCTCTATCCAATGATGTCGTATATCGAATGTTTAATACCGTGGATGGATATTAATTCAAAATTGGATTTTAATCGAGATATTTTGGAAGAAGATTTTTCAAAGTACAACATATCGTTCTTTTTTAATCCGGAACCTCTCCGCAAATTATTATCGGAGGGGAATATAAAAATCGATATATTCAAAAACAGACACGGTTTTACGCCAATAGATTCGTCGCGATCATTAAAAGGCCATACGAAATCCGATTTGTCGATGGAAACGGAAAAAGACGTCGTCGTAATCAACGTAGAAAATTCCAAATGGCTGCAGGAAATTCGAAGCGATAAAATTGCCGAAATTTTAAACTGTACCACGATCAGAGACGTAATCAGCGAACGGTCTAGTATAACTTTGAACGTCGATAAAACTAAAATATCGAATGTTAAAAATGATATTGACGAATCGGAGAAGGTTACAATTAATTTTTGCCATACGAACTATTGGATTCGGCATTACGATTATTTAGAAACCAAATTCACAAACCAATCTTTTCATGAAGAATTGGAACGAAAGTTTCCGATTAGTTTTACGTGGCTGTTGAAAGAATGTGCTTCCGTCGTCGAAATGGAAGCGTTGGATTTGTATAAAGAGATTTGTGTAATTGAAAAATTATTAAAGAATAAGAATCCTGCATAAAATATTTTTTATGTAACAGTTTAATCAATTTAATGTTATTTTTTTAAGAGAATGATAGTTTTTGATAATAAATTTATATCAAATTATTTTTATTTTATTTTTTATCGCAAATTTCCATCAAAATATTGAATAAAATATTCGAAACTATCAAATTCGTTGACGTCGCTTGGGAAAAATTAGTAGACAAAAAATTTAGATACATTAATTAATATAATGTTAAATACAAATTTCCGGATTAAATAATGTTATTTTCACAGTCTGGATCAAGATTTTTTTAAATTACTGGAGGCTAGAGTTATGCAAGTATTGTTAACCTTTTATTAAACCATTTGTATCTGTCTAAAAATGTCTAAAGAAGTACAGTTAACCCTCCTATAGCGTTCACTTCTATAGCGTTTGCGAACAAATTATGATAAAGAAAATCGATGCATACGATTTTTAAGGCATTAGGTATTTGTCTGGTATCTGGTATTTGTATATTTACCTTTTTGTTATTTATTCATCATATGCTGAAGCATTTATAAAAAAATAACTAAAAAAACTGCCCTTTTGCTCTCCGCTGGCTCAATTTTTGCGAATGAAAAATCTGGAAAAAATATGCTAGGTTAATACACCCTCGCGCCTATAGGCACGGGCTATTGTAATCCAACTAAACACGCGCAAGGTTATTGATAATATAAAAATGGATCAAACGATTGATTTGCTTCAAATCGCAAAATACAATTAAAAGAACCTAACCCCAATTTTTGTATGGGTGCCTAACTTTTTATAGCGTGGTCCCTATCTAAACACTATAGAAGGGTTGACTGTACTATAAATAATAAATTACCTTTATTGTCCGCAATTGCGAAATATAAATAAAAACAACAACGAATTGGCCCTAACCTCGTCTGATTATGGCTACTGGGCTTTGGTTGGCGACCTGACCCGTATTCGATGAGTCAAGATAACCTGGGGGAAGACCGTAACAGCTCTGACATCAGGGTTGAGATGGACGTGTCTCTGCTGGAGATTACGTAGCATCTATCAGTGATCAAGTTGCATTGTTATTGTGTGAATAAGAAGTGTTAGGACGTGAGTCCCCGGTCTTTTTCATCGGAGGGATCAAGTTGCAAAGACATCAGGGTTATAAGGTAAATTTTAAACATATAAATATATTTATAAAAAATAGACCCCAGCATATTGTCAAGTCAACATAATGATAAATTTTTCGACAATACCTTGACATTTGTTTTAAAAATGGATTTATCCAAGAATAAAAATAGTAATTCATGATATGCTTCATAGTTTGGTCGATATTTTGGATTTTTTTACTAATCAATATGGCGCGTAAGTGATTTCATGTGGTTTCTCCACTTGCACATCACAATACTTTTTCTCGCTCGCACTTGCACAGAAGCGCGGTAAAAAACATCGCACCCGTGTACAGTATTCGAGAAAAATACTTCTTTCATTCAGTGTCGATATTTTAATAGTTTTTTTGCAATTGTAAAGAAATGTTAGATACCACCTTATTCGCAGCACGTATTCAATTATTGCTTCTGTCTAAAATGTAATTATAGTTCAATCAGAAAATAACTATTGAAGAGTTATACACCTGATTCTCTTCTTGCACGGGAGATACGTTCCATAGACTACCGTGCAAGGAGAGGTGCGTTTCCATATGGTTCATAAAAAAACTGAGAACTATCGCTGATTTAAATCTCAAGAATATAAACGATATATAAATATTTAATTATCGTTATTGGCTGGGCCTGGGGCGCACAAATAATCCTCAAGGACTGCATGCGATTTGCGGGGAGGGGCGCGCCGTCCATATGGCCAGATTGTGCGGCACGCACAGGCGCCGGATAATTAGGGGCGTCAGCGGGGAAACATTTAAAAATATAAAATAAATGAATTAAATCATGGAATCTATCCCTCATTTTTTATGCGGTTTTCTTTAGAACGTATCTATCGCATAAAATCAATTAATTTTATTAGATTACCCGGATATAGAGTTGGCTATTATAGGGCTAAGTTGTTCCCTTTATTGTTGTATTTACTACATCTCTTACATTTTTATACTAAAATAAATAATAAGTCTTCTTCAACTTTTGATGCAATTATTATCTTATCACACTTTTATTTCTTTTTACACACAAATATGGTATTTTATATTATTTTAAATAAGGTATTTTAAATAAGTATTTTTTTAATATATTCAAAATATTTGAACATAAGATTATCCTTTCCGTCCAATATTCATGTGATAAATCGAAATCCACCGCATGCAATTGTTCCGTTCAACAAGTGATCCTTTGGCTGAAATATGGCCTGAAGGATTTTTCTCATTCAATAACTTATTCTCGATTTCGTATTACCGTAATATATTCCAAATAAAATTCGGCATTTTCTCTTTACCCTTGTCTTTCATATTTATAGGCAAAATTTATATAGCGGACAGACTTTGGAAGTCAGCAGATAAGAAGAATACCCTGGGGCTATTCGAAAGGGCGTGGATGGTAGGGGGAGTATCATCAGATAGAAAAGCTCGTCGCTATCTCACTTTCATCCGTTGAACTCGTATTTAATATGTACTAACATAACAATATCCCATTCGGGTGAGCTGAAAATTTATCATTTATATTTATTATCCTTAAATTATTAATATAATAACGAAACAACAGACGAGGACAAAAAGGTATTAATTATCAATTAAGATTAATATTCAAATTGTCTGTTATATTATTGTTAAATATAAATAAACTATTGCTAATTCTATGAGATATATTATTCTAATATGATTAATAAAGCAAGGCTTTGATCCGTTATTTTTTTCGTTACGATTTTCGGTTACTGTTCAATTAAAAAATATTTATGGATTCGGTTCCGGTTTTTGTTCCGGGAAAAATAACGGTTAATTTTGGTTTTCTGTTCAGCTACGATTGACTATTTTTTAAATGTTATCATTAGATTAAAAAAAAATTTTTTTTTTGAAAATTTAGAATATTATATTCTTTCTTGTGTAATTGGCAAAAAAAATGAATACAACAGTAATAATTAAATAAAGGTATTATATGTAATTAGCACTAGAAACATATACATCAAATTTGTATATTTACGGTTGAAGCCTGCAGGATCCTTGGGTATATTTATTTATAATTTAAAATTTAAGGTTAACTCAATTTATTAAAATATACCCCAATGTATTTTCATTAAAACTATTTCTATTGTCTCGCAGAATAATCTGTAATTACAGATTACAGTCCGCTAATTTCGCGCGAATTTTTAGCAATGTTTTCGTAAAAATCGGGAATATTATACGATATTGAATATGTGAGATTAATTTATCTTTTGACTGCTAGATGGTTTTCTTTAATAGTATATTTGTCTTGTAATTATCACGCGTAAACGCGTGAACGGACTGAACTCCGGAGTTCGCTAGCCCGCGAAAACGCGTGCACGGACTGTAATGTGTTAAACCAAAGAAGGTCCTTTCAACACTAACTCGTGTTGCTGGAGCTCCTAAAATCACCAATTTTGCGTAAATGCAATTTTATTTTCCTCCCAAAATTCTAAAATGTCATTGTGTCTAATTGTTGTTAATGATTAAAGTTATTTATTATATGTTATATTTTTAAGTCTGTTGAAATATGGAATTATTGTGTCTCTAATGCCAATTCCTTGCTTCTCTTTCCACTCTGTCCACTTTTAGTCGAATCTATGAGGAACTCATTATATTTTTTTTACAAATTTATTTAAAGAGATATTTAATGGAAAAATGAATAAGAATCATCTGTAAGGTTTGATCTGATATCCAAATCGATAAAAGACATTATTTTTTTAAAAATTAAATGGAAAAAAACTTGATTCAAGTTTGCTAAGAAAATCTTTTGGGCCAATACGTCTGGCCCACGGAGTGGAAATGGTGAAAAAATCCCCTACCTCGTCATATTATCGATATAACCGATGTCTTTTTTTGGTTTCGGTTTTCGTTCCAAACAAAATAACGGATTTGCCGGTTTTCGGTTCAGTTCCGGTTCGAAGCCCTGGAATAAAGTACTTTTAAAATACTAATTTATTTATTTTTCGTTGAATCGAAAAGATTTCACCTGTTTTGTGTCTTTGGGGATTTTTTATTGTGGAAATTGCATTTAATTTTGGAGTATACGGTATATTTTTTGTCCAAAAACAATACCGTTTTAATTCTTAACATGACGCTCTACGACCTTATCCTATTTTCTTAAGTTGAAAAATCTACGAAAGACAACGTTTTGTGAACTTTAATGAAATAGGTAAATAAAAGTCATAACAAAACTTGTTTTTCAGAAGTATCTCGAAGAAACACGAATATTTCCCATTTTTTTAAACAGCCTAATGATATATTAACTATGTTTAACTATCATTTGCATTGGAAAAACCCTTGAGGATAATATGTACATACGTAAAGTAATTTATTTTAATTTTTCTGCCCTATGAAATATATTTAGTTGCTGTTAGTCAATATAAGAACCCTAAAAGACCACGAAAACTTTCAAGCACTTATAAGTTTTCATCTCTGGGGGTTAAAAAAACGATGAGTTGTGGCTATTTCGGGAAAATGTATGTGTACAGCATTATACCATAAATTTCAATTACAATGATTGCTGAGAAAAAGTAATACATAATAATAAAAGGGAAAAATTGATTGGAAAATATTTTATTATTTAATAAATCCATATTTTCAGAATCTTATTCGTTTATAAATATAAGCTTGTATTGTACGAACTCTAACGTTTTCAGCCCTCATCGACGTTTCCGATTGAATTTAACACGCCTACTCCTCACTTCTTCCACAGACATGTAATACGTATGTACATAGAGCGTTGTGCTGAAAACCGACAATCTGAAAAGTTTAACACTGGATTCGCGAATATTTCGCGGTTTCGAAGCCCTGATAAACGGGCGCGGCTGTCATCTCTTGTCAGTTTTTCCATCAAAGTTGTTTTCCAGCACTCTCCCCCCGACTAACCTCATCCCGTCACCTGACCGAGTTTTCCTGTCTGCGGGGTCGAAGCCACGGAAATTGCATCTTTATTTTTTTATTTGCTCTGAAAATGGGGGCTTTGGAAAATGTACAGGCGTTGGGAAAATTTGCTTTATAGATTACATTGCGGCGTGTCTATCTCCGGACGTATCCCACGGGGAATTCGTTTATATTATTTCTTCTATTTATGGTTCATATATATACGTAAATAGCCAATTAACCAATTTAATTAATTTATGATTAAGTGGATATCGGCCCGTCATTCGTCTATGTAGCCCACAAGATAAAATTTTCCAATAAATTAAAAAAATCTTCCAAAGAACTAAGTAATACGGCTCGATAATAATATACATCATATAATTTATTGGCATAAATCAAGACTTTAATATGGAAATTCGAAAGCTAGTAGTGAATTTTATTGAATATTTGAAAATTCTTAATTGTTTTATTGACTTTTCTCGAAAAAATCGCACCCTTAATTATAGGTAATAATAAAGTATGATAAAATTTAAAAACCAAACCGAGTTTTATTAAAAAATGTTTAGGAATTAAAATTCTATTAATTTAACGTTTTACCAGCTAGATTATATTAACCCTATCCACTCTGACTATTTTTTTTATCTAATCGCCGTTCTCCTCTTATTAGTAAAATGAATAAGAAACATATATGGTTTCTTCTGATATCCTATTCAATAAAATACGTTTTTCTTGGTGAACTGCTGCTGCGCGGGGTCGTGAGTCGTCGGGGATAATGGGGAGACTGCTTGTGTGATCATTGGAACTCAGCTGCGGGGGATAATTTTTTGAAGATTTTCGTGATTATTTTCGTGACCAGTTGGTCGGAGAGAAGGGCTTGTTGATCTTGGAAGTGTTTTGACGGCGAGGATGCGGGCGGTGACTTCGAAGGCCGCCAACATTTATTGAAATGTTAAGTTAGTTGAGGAGGTTGCGGTGGAATGTTGCTGTTGGGCGGGCATTTGTGACTGTGTTCACCAAACCTCGGAACACACACTGTGGGAGTGTCCGGAGCTCTCCAACGAGAGGTCTGAGTTGTTCGCTGGGGTCAGATTGGCCTCTGGCCCCATCGGACACCAGGACCTGGTCGCTAACAGCCTTGTTTTCAGGGCATTTATGGTCTTTGCATACCTGGCTGGAGCAAGAATCGTATCCCTTAACCCCTTACCTTAACTTATTTAGGTGCTGTCCTTAACTTACACTTGTGCTGAATCTAGAACTTCTGGTCACTATACTGGCCCGTCAAAGGATGTCGACTCTCTTGACCAGGCCCGTAAGGATAACCTCTACCCATTCTCCCCGTCACGGCCGAGGTATTCTCTGGCTGGCCGCCATATTCCCTTACTTTGGTTCACTCCCGTTGTAATATTATATTTCACTTATGTCGAGTCGAGTGTTCTCGCGTGCCGGTATTAGACGCGGTGGCGATGGCGGTTGGGCACAATCGTAGTTTCGTAGATTCTGCGGAGCTATGAGGAGCCAGGCCGCTATCCGTGGCAAGAGGTGCCTGTAGTACCCGATCAGACCGTAAATTAAATACGAATTGGCCCTAACCTCGTCCGATTATTATTGTTACAATCCGCGCGTGACAGCTAGGCTCGCGGGCTTTGGCTGGCGACCTGACCCGTATTCGAAGAGCCAAGATAACCTGGAGAACGTCCGTCTACAGTCATGACATCATGACTGAGACGGAGGTGTCCTCCAGGTGGCAAAGACCCAGGGTTATAAAGCCACCCCCCCCCTAATTATGTAACTGATAATGTTATTTTATAAGTATCTATGGATGTAACCCACAAACATATTTGCTCACTCTACGGCTCCGCCCTATAGCGATTGGCCGTATTTATATGTATATCTGTTACCATTTCTTAACCCTAAATATGTTCTTTCTAGCTTAAACTATTATATAATAATAAATTTTATGTTTGTTGTACAGTACCATGCTTGCTACTGGGCCCGCAGCTCTCCAGGCAGCCGCTCTTAAGCCGCTATTAGAGCCCTTCGGGCCATTCGGGACAACGACGTGGGAAGTTGGTGGGAAATTGTTGGGCGGGCTAGTTGTTAGCAAAGGGTCCACCTCCCTGTGGTCCATGTGAGTACAGGGTAGAAGTCGTCGGAAGCCCTCCTAGAGCAGACTAGCTCCGGGAAGCATCCGCGGGACGACATGCCAGGCGGGTCACTGCGGCTTGTGCTCAGGAAATGAACGGATCTCTTCGACGAGGATCCTCCGTCGACGGACGGAGCGTCGCTGGGGGCTTCCTAAGCGGGTGACCCTTTGTTTACCATCCGTAAGGGTTACGCAATCCAATCCCCCAATCAACCCCGTGTTTAGATGTTTAAAGGGGCATGTTATGTCTGACGCAATTGCAATTGTTGATAGTATAGAAACGGCGGTTAACGTTGGAGTTTCCTTAACTTTTGAGGGATGGAGTGTGCGGAAGTGGCAACTCCACACAATTCTGCCCAATCGCAAGCCTTGCGGTGCTGGGCGTGAGGATGACGGGGAGGAAACAGATTCCTCATTCTATGACATGAAACTAAAGATTATTTCAAGCGTGTATGCGGTTTGGGTATGGGGTCGCTTTCGACCTTGCGGGGTCCTCCTTTCTTCTGGCTCACCAAGTCGGCCCATGCATGGGGCGAGTTTAGTGGTTCTAAGTTAGAAACCTACTCACTTTTGAGCGGGTTTAGGTTTAAAACATGGGTTTGGGTTAGAGGTCTGGGGGATGTAGTTGTTGAAGTCTGATCGGTTTGGGAGTCGTTGCTTTGATTTGAGGAGGAAGGCTGGACGTTGACGGAAGTTGGACAAGGTCAATAATCACTTGCGACTTGTTGTAAACAGATAACGCCTAGAGAAGATGAAAACAAATATTATACTTGCCTGGACACAGTCTGAATAAAATGGTAACATCTGATATCAACGGTGGAAGAAGGTACATGTCCAATGCCAGCAATGACCACGAGAGGGAAAACTCTATACAAAAAAACCAATACAAAGACGTCTCTGGTTCCCGCCGTATGGACAAAAAAGGAGACCTCATAATATATGAGACTCAGATTCCTTTAGCCTTGATTACGATTCGAAAGTCTGGTTAGGCCCATACGCTTAGCGTATAGAGTGTCTGGCAAATGATGATGATGGTGAATGTTGAGTAATATTTTTTTTAATAATATGGACAGTTCCCATGTAATGCTCTTTACTAATCATCAAGAATAATACATCTAACTGAATATTAATAAATGCTGATTTTTTTAAAAAATCTCTGAAAAGAAATATTTAACGGCCATCACGACAATAAAAGATACATCACTGAATTATTATATAAACAACATGAATATGATTTTAGGAGTACAGTAACGCCCTATAACGTCAAGATAGGCTCCACGTAATAGGGGGAAGGGGGCGTTTTTTGAAAATTCTAATTTGCGTTTAAAAAAATTAGCGTTGACATCGACGTTATAGGAAAAAACTGCCGCAAACGTTATGGGGGGGACGGGTACGTTATAGGAGTGTACGTTATAGGGGGCTTTACTGTATATTAAAATAAATTTTAACTTTAGCCGGATCTATACAACAAATGGCATAAGATTATGGATTAGTTATTTCTTTATTTAATAAGATTTATATATAATATAATATAATGAATATTTGAGATCATAAAATTAAAAAAAATATATATTGTGAGTTTTACGTTATTCTACAGTTTTCTTCGTACCTCAGTCATCGTATAAATTAGGCTTAACATTAATATCTAATTAAACAGTTATATTTTTAATACAAAAATTAAATATGATAAACAGGATTAAATTAAGCTTCAAAATAATTATTTTGTGCGAAAATTGCGAGACATGCAAATTTCGCCGACGCTCCAAATCTTGTACCTGGTGATATATTCGTATAGCAATTACACAGAAGCTCAATTAGTTTAAAGTGTAATACGTGTTCGACATTGTTAAGGGAGCTTCGAAACCGGGGCTTTTTTTTAATAATCGCGTAATGTAAAGCGTCTGAGAATTTTTTAATAATTAACACGGCCGGGTTTAATTAAACCATTTTTGAATTTCAATCAATCAACTATCAATTGTGATTGAAGGCCTTCAAACCCTCGTAAAGCTTTGACCGTGTAATTTATCGGGCCGAGGGTCGAACTGATAAGAAAATTAAACAATTTTCCGCGCTCACCATTAGGCTGACCCTCGCGGATATGAATTATTCATGCGAATGTTAACGATCTATAATTATGGAGAGTATAAAACGTAGTTTGCCAATGAGCATTGTTGCAAAGCCATTAGCTTAACTAAACATTGTGTGATTGTTTGTTGTTACTTCTGGACCGGGCCAAATATACGCCGAATAATCGAGTCCGATGTAATTGCATGCCGGGGAAATTTTCGCAATTAATTAACTCGCCTATATATTTTTTTTTGTAATAAAATCATATTATTTTTTTTATTATTAATAATTTTCTGAAAAGAGTCCGTTTCGAATAAAGCGAGCAATGGCGAATCAAATTTGCGTACAGCAAAATGAAATACAAATTGTGTTATGAAAATAAATGGAAAAGCAAAAACGAAACGAAGTGTTAATTCGCCAGGCCGAAGAAAACTTATTGGTAAAAGAATAAATTTCATGGCGCCATAATTGCTGAACATGCTTCAAAGCATTTAATCGTCGACAGGATTCTCTTCAGCAATTTGAAATTAAATGCCGTGGTTAACACTGGACTTTCATTCATAAATATAACAGGACCTAACTATTAGCACATATGTATAAAACATTATTATTCATTAATAAATATTTAATTTTAATCTCTTTTCGAATCCGTTTTAATCTCTTCAATTTTAGCAAACTTGTGGTTTATTCAAGTTTTTTCTTCTTTTCAGGAGCAAGAACATAATTTTTGGACAAAAATTTCATCCACCTTTTAATACAACAATAAAGTAAGGACCCTCAAAAAAATTGGGAAAATTGAACTTTGAGGTTCTTGTAATCGATTAATTATATCAGTGGTCGCCAAACTTAACAAGAATGTGAGCTACTTTCATATACATATTCCCATTCCCCCCATATTTATTTTCATAACACAATAAAATAGATTAATTAATATTTAAACTATTTTTTTAAATATTTAATCTAGACAAAATGCACGAACATTAGGAAAATAGGATTGTTAAATATATTTAGAGATCAAAGAATACATAAAATACTCCAAGTTAATAGAATAAAACTATTTATTAGCTTTATTAATAAACAAAAAATATGAAAGAACGTATAAGTTTTAATATTTATTATTATAAAACTTTAAATATAACAAAAAATGAACTGCACAGCGAAAATATCTTTTCGACAAATAATTTACAAGCTTGCTTAACCTAGCCGTGCCGATGGGGTCTATTTGGGACCCCATTTTTTTTTTATTTTTATCGAATATATCTTTTAATATAAATTCTACATGTCACATTTTTTTTTGTATTTATCTAAAAAAGTATAAAGAATAAATTGACCTTTATTGTCCCCAATTGCGAAAAAAATATTAAAACAGACGTGACGTTTTTTCTCGCTCGCACCCAGTACAAATAAAAAATACCAAATTATTAAGCATATCATGAATAACTTACATATATTTTTTAGCATTTTTGGTCAAGATATTGATGAAGATTTCATCAATATCTTGACTTGAAATGCTTGAGGTTCATTTGTCGTAGTAAATAAACCCCATCGTAATACAACGCTGACTGCTTTTCTCATTTTATTTAGAAATTAATTTTACAACAGCAACTTGTTAAGAATTTCATTGAAATTTAGTTTGAGAAATATCTCATTTCGGGGTCCAATAATAAAATTTGAGAGGGAAATTTATAAATATGATAAAATATACTACGCGAGCTACCGAAATGCCGCTCGCGAGCGACCGGTAGCACGCTAGCTACCGTTTGGCAACCACTGAATTAAACCAATATTCACTTTAACACTTCCCTCTCTATCCACTTTTACTCTCATTAATTTCTTTAAAAGAAATAAGATAATGCTGGGAAAGTGAATAAGAAGCATCTATAGGATATGATCTCATATCCGATTAAAAAAACTTGGTTTAAGTTGTTTGTTATAAAATTTGTCGGGCTATTTCTGGATATTTTCCGATGTAACCTTCTATTTACATATTTAATAATATACAAATATGAAAACTTTCACCCGACCGCAAAATTTGTATGTACATAAACTTCCTGTTATTTTCTATTTATGATGACCATAAAATTATTTTATATTTGAAATAACTAATAATTTCAAAGATAAATAAAATATAACTACCCTAAACCTCCGAAAACGGTTAGAGGGTTGTAAAGTTAAGGAAACATGTCATAACTTCCTTTAGAATAAACAACGGTATTTAGAATATTTTTTTTATATTATACTACAAAGCTTTTACATTTATTTACGTATTTAATTCGCAATAATGTTTTTTTTTTTACAGATAAAGCATTAACAGTGCAAATTTAAACAGTTATATAAAATAACAATCAAATACATCTCACATAGCACAAATATACTGGGTTGTTCAATAAGTCTCTGTGTTTTTTATTGGTCGGATTAAAAAATCATAAAGTTAATCTTTTTCAACTATCATTTTCCATCTAGTTTTTTGATATCTAATTATAAAAACAATTGATATTTTGAAGCAATAAATAAATCAAGGTCGCATTTAATATCCATTTTTGTTTTATATTGTTTTACGTCTAAAAAATGTTACAAGGATTTAAAAAGATGATGATCGTTTAGGGCAGTGGTTCTTAATTTGGTTCGATCGAACCCCTGGGGTTCGGTGAGTCAGCCTCCCAGGTTCGGCAGAGGTCAAAACACACCTAACTTATTGTACGATATTATGAAAAATGATACGACGTATGATATAAGTGTTCGGTGAACGCGCATATGAAACTGGTGGGGTTTAGTACCTCCAACATGGTTAAGAACCACTGGTTTAGGGTAATGTCCAGAGAATATAGTGAACGACGAAGAAACTCTCAATCATAATCATATCTTATTTGAAACGTGTGGGCGAACGTTCTGTAAAATTACCCTTACTTGATTTACAAGGGCTGGGATTTTTAAAGTCAAAGGCTCTTTCAAACGATCTAGCTCAACATAAAACGTGTCTGTCATAATTGTCTGCCCATAATTCAACAGTTCATAATGAATCAAGCCCTTCATATCTCCCCAAATGCATAACATTATCTTCTAAGGGAGTAATCCTGTTTTTGGGGTAGGAGTTAGGGGTTGATTGGCGCTCAACCACTGTCTCTTGCGTTTTGTGTTAACGTAAAGAATCCACTTTATATCTCCAATGACATCGCGATTTAATGAAATGATTCACTTTATTGCCTATGTACTAATGTAAGAGGCATATTCAGTATATGTGTTAGTTCCCATACTATCAATTTCGGATCTGCTTCGACACCTACCCTAATATCAGCACTTTCAATATCCTTCAACTTACTAGACATTGGTAAATCTTCAATGTCAAAATTTGTGGAAACAAATTTTTTTGAACCACATTTGAACTATTTTTGGTTCAACCGATCCGTCACGACGGCTCAAAACCAACGTACGGGATATATTTTGTATGCAATATGTATGAAAATAGACCCCAAAAAGTTCAAGTCAAATATTGACATTTAAAAAAAATGGATTATTTTATGAATAAAATAGTTATTCATGGTATATTGTATATTAGTAGAACAATTAAAACGATATTTTTTCTCGCCGGCACTTGCACATGCGTGATGTTTTTTCTTGCTTATAACCTATATATATATATGCTATATAAGCGATGAAAAACATCGCACCCGTAACATTGTGAAACAATATTATTGTTTTTATTTTTTTTTCTAAAGAAAGAGGGGAATGAGTCTCTCACACTAATATTCAAAAAAATCTAAAGAAAGAGGGGAATGAGTCTCTCACACTAATATCCCCCCAGTATCAAGCCACGACTCTGGTTAATTTTAATATTATTTCAGTTGGATTGAAATTTTTATTATTTGTTTTATAATTATTTTTTAATAATAAAAATTGTAATTCGTCTGAATATAAAAAAAAAAATCTTTTCATAGAAATTAAAGTTAACATATGTAGTAAATTTCTATATCAGGCATTCACTTTAATTAAAAAAGAGCAACCGAATATGTGCGCGATGCTGAATTTTTACCATTTTTCCAAAGCCATATTAAATTTCAGACTACACGGAAGAGAGAATGAAATTTTCTATTCACCGGACCATACGTCTGAACAAAGACAATTAACGAAATTGAATTGTAACAGGACCTATGTCCAAACAATCTCAGATGCCGTCAATATTAGTACAGTATTTAGTAAATATTTGTGTTTGGCCAATAAAAAGCTAATAATGAAGATGCGGATAGATTTATTACAATTTCATAATTTTTGCGATTGATTAGAATTTAATAAGTATGCACCTGAAAAAAATATATTAAAGCTTTTATTTTATTCAGGAAGCCTTTTGATTAATAAAAAAAATCAGTAATGAGTATGTCAAACTTTGCTTCTGAAAAAAAAATAGAAAGGGAGAGTGATATTCGCCGAGGAATAAAGGAGGAGCAAGCTAGCAGAGCTTTCGATAAAGATGAAAAGAAACCAATTTGGTCCACCATCAAGGTACACATGGTGGAGTTAATTGAAATCTTTGCAAATGTCATCCATCGAGTTAATAACATGTTTAAATTTAATGTGCTCAGTTAATGGTTAAGGCGTTTTAATTAATCAGTAATAAAAAACTATTGATCGAGGATACACTATACTTCAATTTATTTATTATTGACATGAAAATATCCAACATTATTTACTTATTCATATTTTTAAATAGCATAACGAATAGTTTTTTTTTAGGTTTTGCATCAAAGTGCATTCATCCGATCCTGAATAACGTTTAATAATTCCTGGAGCGACTGTAACAAAGTTATCAGAGGGCGAAGCTCTACGGATTGCTGCATAAAAGTTCATTAAAGGTCTTACTAAAAATAATTAAAATGAAAATTGATTTGTTTTTCAGCACGAAATAATACAATATTTTGCAATTTTCAGTTTTGTATTGTACAAAACCTACCAGAAACGTATAAGTATACGTTGTTCGTTAAAAAGTTTCATGTAGTACTTCTCTTAATTGATTTACGGATTTTTTAATTGAAAAAGTTTTTATGTGAAAGTTGGGAAATTTATTTCTGAATGCTTTTTTTAGTTGACCTAGCTTTCTATGTATATATGCATGTACGCACATACATAAAAATGGCTTTTTTAATAAAACGATGCCATATCACTTTAACAATAAGCTAAATTATTCTTAGTTAAATATATTTATTTATTTAAAAAATAATGTTTATTTGATATATAAGGATTAAAAGTTGAAATTTGTCAAAGAGTATTTATTTTCACAAATAGCCGCTCGGCTCTGGAATTAAATGTAAATATTTCACAAACCCTACAAGAAAGCTTTCGTGTTAATAAAACAATTTTCCCGTATGAGAAGATTCAGAATTTTCTTTAAAAAATTTACGACAAACGGTATAAAATTTCCGAATGCCGAAATGAAATACAAACTTGTTAAATATAATATGCTTTATCCGATATATCCCAAAATGGAAATTGAATAATAACAGTTTGTGCAAAATAGAATATTTGTACTTATTTCATATTCTGAATTCGTCTTTATAATCTATAAAATTTTCAGCATATTTTATGAAACAAATTTCGCATCGAAAATATGTCTCCTATGGGATTGAAAGTTTGTATAAAGCCCTCACTGAACAAACATGGTAGAAAGCCTTCGTTTACAAGATACACGATACATTTAATGTTGATATTATTATGGAAATTATATTCACATGCATTATCAGTGAGTTTATTATATCACAATCTGCTGAAATTCATAGAAAATTTGACGTAAACATTATAAAAACAATTTAATATGCATGTATGAATTATTTAATCTGTGAAAAATGTTTATAAATTGGATTGTTGGTTATTAAAATTTTATAACCAGTGGTATAAGTAATCATTGCCGTAATAAAATACATTTTTTTTGCAGCTCGGTTGAAATAAGTAGCCATAAATTTTTCAGACTATTTTGCAAGGGTTGGTAGCGTTCAGTCGTGGCGCAAAGTGTTAAATATTCACAATTCGTAATAGGGCCGAGGGATCAAAATATATAAATTCACGCGAAAACGAGTCCATTGGGGGTGCGTTCAGCTGAAAAATTCACGATGCATTGAATAAATTGTTGCATAATGATGGCCTTTACTTATCGCACGCTGCGATGTAATTGAAAATTTAATTTCAATTATTATTCATATTTTTTATTTGTTCGTCTGTACAAGAGAGGAGTACTTTAATTAAGTTACCCCATGCCGAGAATAAAAGTCATGCTCGGTTTATTTTCCAGATAGGAAATTGCACTTTTCATATTAAAACGGCTTTATTAGAACTGCAACTGTGAATGAACGGCATATAATCTATGTCTGTATTAAAAATATAAAAAAAATACTGTGAAATATATTGTTCTCGATGGCAATATATGGTATTTCTAAATTTAGTTAAAAAAATTGCCACGTTGCCATTTTTTGACGCCGGTTTGCTATCATAATACACACAATTACCCCAAGAAATCGATGGTATACGTATTACTATTATATCAGTAATGATTTGACATCAATAGTAGGAGGTTTCTTTGTGATGGTGTCACGTGCAACAGTCACATTATTTTTCTCTATTGACACCCGATGCCTTTGAGAACGGCTGTGCAAATCGACAATCCGTTACCTCGGCGAAAATGTTATTTGATACGAGTTCGGTAGATTGATACGTGTATTTTGATATATAAATCTAGTATGTGATACCTAATATTTTACCTATATCCATGAATTATATATACATTTTATAATAATGTATAAATATATAGAAAAAAATAATCTAATTATTTTAAAATTACATTACCGAGCAGAGTAAACCGGTTATATGACACCAAGTATTAGGGGTATCCACAAGTAATGTCGTTTTTTCGATGCGCCATCTTTAAAATAGTCTCCTTC
>JAGXCT010033864.1:15870-57120 GCA_022495035.1 Philopotamus ludificatus | reverse complement strand
AATATGGCAAACCCGCATATAACTCCGAATAAATCTTCTTTTAATTATTAGTTTTTCTTTGATTATTAACTTAATAAAATGGAATTTTCCGATTTCATAGTGAGACAATCATTTCATTATTGTTGCGCTTTCTGGAATTCGCGTAGTGTTTTTTTTTTTAATAATACATGAATAAATGTATTAATATTCAAGAAAATCATTTAGTAGAAATTTAAAAGTTTTTCGAAATTTTAAAAGCAATCTGAACCTTTTCGCCAATTTTCAAAATGAGTTTTGATAAAGCAAAGTAACTTTAACTAAAAACTTGAATTCTTATTTTAATAAATACCATATCATGTTATGGCAGAGGTATCCAGGATCACTAAGTTTCAATATTTTTTTTTCAATTAAATTAGAAACAGCTTTAAATAATTATTTTCTTAGTTAAAAAATTATTGTAAATTATTATTGAGATCTTATTTTATAATCAACACAGTATATTCTATCGATATATAAAGTAACGAAATCAATTATTTACAATGACAATCGATTATTTGGTGTAATATTATATATTTAGTATAAAGAATAAAATGTATCAGTATTTATCTGAAATGTTTTTTCATATATGTGAGTGAAAATTAATTTATTACCCTGAAAAAAAATATATGAAAATGCACTATGAATTAGAAAAAAATGAGTATTAATTACTAATTATTCATTATGATATGTTTTTTAATATAATCTGATTGTTGTTTGCTATCACTGTATATTAGGCTCAACATTATTTGATCGCTAACACGGGATTTGCATATTTAAACACGTACATGTAGATTAATCCGATTTTTTTTTGCAAATCAATACAAACGTAATGGTTTTCAGTCTATACACAAAACAAAAATGCATTCGATCCAGGTCGTTAATTGTCTGTTTTTTAGCAATAGACTTGATTGAATACGCACATGGAATGCTAATAGATTCGCAAGTCAATGGAAAATCTATGCTCGGTGAATAATGCGATTAACCGACGAGAGTATCAATTCAAATCAATTATTTGATCAGATTTTTTTAAACAATAATATTTATCTATGCAATTTGCACTGGCAGACAAAGAAAATGGATTATTTAGGGTTTGCTTTAAAATTGATGGCACTTTTTCGCTAGTCGTCGCGATGAATTTTGTATAGGGCTCCATACGAAGGTAAGACAAAACAATAAATTATTTTCTAGACACGCCAAACAAACATTAGTCTAGTCTAAATGTTCATTTCGCAAAAAAATTTTTTAAATATATAAATGGATTTTTTCGTATAATAATTGAAATTATTATTTAATAAATGATCTGCGTCTATTGTTCAGCCGCCAGCTTTCACGCTCTGTGTAAGCCGGTTAGATTTCAGGAAGCGAACACAGCCTTAACATAGGAAACAAAGGAATTTCGTCTTTAAATACCGATCTTCTCTAAAATTCAGAATTGACTCATAAAAACCCAACGACGAACCTGCCTCGGCTCGGTATTATATGGGATTAGCGGTTTGTTCTCACTTGAGCATCGCATTTGTTACATTCTGCTAGAATTAATTAAAACGAGTGAGAATTAATTTTCTTTAAAAAAAATCATGTTTCCATATAAAAAAACAAATTTTCCATGAAAAAAATCGGTAAAAATTAAATAATATATGTATGTTGCGTTAAAACAACAGGCTATATTCTAAACATGTTTAAACTTAGCTTTAAATTTTAATAATATATTATATTTACATAGTAATATATTTAAATGTCTTAAACTATCCAATAATAACCGCCAGTGGCCACTCTATTGGTCACCCTCTATTAACACAGGGATTCAAAATATCTATTTATCACCTCCTAACCCCTACGAGGGGGGGGGGGTAGCCAAGAGTTTATCAGAAATGAATATACCCTGGGAAGGAAAACCCTAATCTCTTGACCAATAATTGCTCTAGTCTCGGCTCGGATCCCCGCGCTATGAACACGAAAGGGGAGCCCTCACGTCACGTGTGAGACTCATGTTCCTTTGGCCTCAACTACCATGCGAGAGTTTGGTAAGGCCCATGCCCTCAGCGAGTGAGAACCTTGTGGCTGGCAAATTATGATGATGATGATGATATTTAAATGATATTGGAATGAAAATTTACGATAATCTCTAAAATGTATTATTTTATAATCTCTATATTTTTGTAAGTATTTTTTCTTATTATTTTCCGTTAATATATCATTTCGCCAAAAATCCCATAATTCAAAATATAACATTTTCCAATTAAAGAAATATCAAAATGATATTTTTTAATTCATATTAATATTTTTAACATATGAATAAAGAAGAAAACTTTGAACCATTTTCAAAAACCATAATCGTTTTTAAAACTGTAGCCATATTTTGTGTTTCAGCCATTAATCGTTTTTATTTATTTACTTTGTCCCTAATCCAAAGATATGGGGCTATGCCTCTTTCCCTTTTCATCGAAGTTGTAATCGAATAATATATGTTGTATAGAGTCCATCTGATTAACAGATCCATTACGGTGGCTGGAAAACAACCGAGTCGTCCGAAGAGGGTTCATCAATGACCCCAAGCATTTCAAGTCAATATGACGCTTAAATGACACTCGTAATCGGCGATGTCTCACCGCAGACTGAGTACACGCCGCCGACTGTGATCTCGCGGCACGTGTCACTTGTACGTTTCACTCGCACTTGGCGCATTGTACCGGATGTGATGATAATGATTATTTATAATATGATTTCTTTAGGCTGTTTTAGATAAGTACAAAATGTCTTAGAGGATTTGTGTTAAAAGAGTTATTCGAAAAAATCAAAAACTCTCCAAGGTACTCCATCGGCATAGCTAGGTTATTAAAAGGTAAAAGAGGATGTAATCGAGGTATAATTTAGATTTATTCTTACATTAGCTTCGGATTGGGATAATTGACTAGCAATAGATTTTGGGAGTCAAGTTTTTTTTAAACAATGATTAATTAAAAATTAGTTGAAAAAGGAAACAATTCGTTTTCTTAAACCGTTTAATTTAAAACGGATCTAATAAAGATAGGACTTTAATATGTAAATACATGTTCCAAGGATATCAGGATATTCAGATGAAATATAATTTAATTGAATACAAAATCTAATTTATTAGTTTTAGCATTAATCTAGATATTGTGTTGTTTTAAAAACTTTACTAGTGAATAAAAAAAATCTAGATTAGTTTCAACGAATAGAATTCATTCAAGAATATAAATTCTTCTTTATTACTGACAACAGTTGATCTAAAGTTTTCCAGCGGAAAAATTATCCTTATGAAAAATACGTCTAATAAATAAAATAATTTATTCATTTTGCAAATATTACAAAACTCATATTATAATAATAATTCAAATTTAATGCACAAGTATATTGATAAACCAGCTCATTCACGCCTAGACAATCATATAATACATAGCAGTTATATGCATAGCACGTTATATGTATGTACTTTGTAAATATTAACGTTACATCTTGCCTCATCTTCAAAGAAGTATTCCTCTGAGATTCACTATTATGGCGCTCGTATAAAATAACGTGTATATTTTAATGTGGAAACGTACGCGCGCAATATTTTGTGGTCTCATTAAACCTAAGAAATTTTTTTTTTTTATAAATTATCCAAAAAAATAAACTAATATAATCCGGAATACACGTTTTGTGTGGAATCGCGCTGTAAATCACAAACGCAAAACGGAATAATATAATTGAGAACATTACACAATATAAAGGACCGGGTAAACTCATTAAAGCTTATTTATTATGTATGTAATATAAGGCGGATTTTCGCCAAACTTGTGCATACAATTTTGCTTAAAATGGTTTTATTTTTGCCAAATATTTAATAACTTCATTACTGATTGTTTTATTACATCATGTTTTTATCTTTTATATAGTGATTAAGTAATAAAAATGATAGATAGATTTATCCAGGTATGAGTTCTGTTCAAAATTTCGGTTCATGTTTTTGCTTATACATATTTGGATTTGAGAAGACTCCATTATATATTTTGACAGCCGATATAGTAAGGTTTGCTTCTAAAAAAGTTCGATTAATTCTACGCAGAAGTTCTTGGTTGGTACCCTTTCAAATATGGAAAGTGAAGAGCAGCATTTTCGGTATATTTTACTTTTTTACAATCTAAAAAAGGTAAAGATGCCGTTTAACCCTTTGCAGTCCAAAGGTTTTTTTCAAAAGTGTTGCACCAGCTCCAAGCATTTCAATGAATTAATGAAAAAATGTTTATGGTAAAGATGAAATTAGGTAAAATAAATAAATACAATAAGTATTTCATACAAATGATGTTATTAATATATATTTATAAACATTAATTTCAGAAATTACCTAAAGTGTGGTATTTTTTAAAACAATCTCTAGGGTGAAAGCCAGACTTTTTATCGCAAGTATCGCAATATAATGATGTTCGTCTTCTTTTACCTGGAATATCGATGCGAACATACCATACAATCTTTGTAGTCAGTCATGTATATATAATGGGGATTTCCATCCAATCGTTGTTCGTCATTGGTTGTTGATCGACGCCCAGTATCTGATTTTTCGGCTGCACGTCAACATTTGGCGAAATTTCATGCGGCTCGGGGGCTTTCTTTCTTCATTTTTTTCACATTCTTTATATAAAATGTAAGAATTTACAATTGAGGTTTCAAACCCCAAAAAAAATTCCTCCACCATTTTAACGACTTCTGCATGAAACAATATGACGTTGCCAGTTAATCGGCACTGTCTACTCCTCCCATATTTTTAATTCTTCTGGCTCTCCTGGCACTCCTGGCTCTCTGGTACTCCTGGCTCTTCTCTCACCAATTGCGATACCGACGTGTGCTTTGTACTAAGCATCGTTATATTTCTTTTATCTCGCCAAGCTAACATAAGTGTATCTTTTTTGCGGTAAGCTACTTTTCGTCCAACAGCCAATTTTGGGGTTTTTATATCCCTTGGTAAACCTTTTTTAATTACTATTATGGTAGCCGATTCATCTTTTTAACTCCATGATCTCTTGAGTTTAACATTGTTGTAGACAATCCATTTCTCGTCCTCATTGATGTTGCGCTTTAAAAGTGAATCATTTTCTTGACGTTTGAGAAGCAAATCACAGATGTCAACGCGATTGCACATATTTCTTTCCTTAAGAACACGAGGAACCCATATTATCGAGCTTCGAGATTAAACCGAGGCGTTTCAAATGATCAGGAACAGTCGAATTCGATCAATTTAATTTCATGAGTTGTTATTCGTCGGTTTGCATCAATTAATGCCTTTATTGTGTCTTCATCAGCTTCAATTGGCCTTCCAGAACGTGGTGCATCTTCGACATCAAAATTTTCGGATCGAAATTTTGCAAACCAGTTTTGTCATTGGTGGTCTGTTAATACATCTTCTCCATACACATCGGATATTTTTTTTCTTAGTTAAATACATAATTCTAATCAAATTTAAAGTGATAACTATTCTTAAGTTAAAATATATCTACATTCGTTTTGATGTAACGATGAAAAACCATTATAGTCTGAATAAAATATTTCAAAATAGAAATCGCCATATTTTATTCATAGACTAAGCATTTGAATAAATTATATATATGATAGGCCAGTTTATTTTCATTATGGCCAAATTGGAACTAATACAACATCTTCGCGATGTAAATTTTTCAGTCCGCCGCCTGAATTATCATTTTTACGCCAATTTTTAAACTCTATAAGAACAATAAAAATAAAATTATTATAAGACTGGTTTAATGCTTGTTTACCGCAAATTTGCACACTAGAAAGCTTTATATACATACAAAATTAAAGCTCGTTACCATATTTTAATATGTATGAGGACTCTTGTGCAGAATAACAATGTCGTCCAGTTAAGGCGCTGTCCGGCACTGATACCAATATGGAATTAAATAACGAAATAATAAAAATATATATTTATGTATATGACATATTTTTTTTAGAGCTCCCAAGTTATTCTGAACATTTGTCATACAATATGAATTTGTGCCGCTCGCTACAAGAAATCGTATAAAAATCACAATATGAGTTTTTAAATTGAAAGACTTGCTCAATGCCGTTATATTGTGTATGAAATATTTTCACTGAAAAAAATATTACATTTTATACCGAACACCGCGTCTGCATTCTATCGACCGTTGGTTGTTTCATATTCAATAGATCTTAAATCTACTGTGAAAAAAAGAGTTTTCTCTTATCCTTCACATCGAAGTGAAATGGCTTTGTAGAGGAAGAGTACTCAAGAGGATTTTCAATTTATTACTCTACGTAAAGGAGTGGCTTGTGTCTAGGAATGAATGAACGAAAAAGATATATATCTTATCAATTTAATTTTTATTAATTGCTCAAATAATAAGAGTATCGATTTATTAAAGTTTATCAATTTTTTTTTTTAATACTCTTCCCAATTGTTTTTAATTTCATTATATCTATGGCAAAGTTTCTTAACTTTTAAAATAAATATTTTAGAGATTTAATATTTGACTTTAAATGCCTAATATTTAAATGGTACGGCAAAAAAAATTCTCTCTGATGTTATTTATTTTTATTTATTTAAAAAATATCGAACCTTAAAGTTGAATAACCATTTATTCAAATATTGCTATGACAACAAAACA
Source organism: Philopotamus ludificatus (assembly GCA_022495035.1). Taxonomy (NCBI): domain Eukaryota; kingdom Metazoa; phylum Arthropoda; class Insecta; order Trichoptera; family Philopotamidae; genus Philopotamus; species Philopotamus ludificatus. The sequence continues at coordinate 50,461 of JAGXCT010033864.1, read as the reverse complement.
AACGACAGTTACTGAAAAAAAACTCGATAAAATGGTTTGACGCGTAGTGAGACAGAAACGGAATATGTTAGAAGGGTACGGCAACAAAACAAACGTGGCAAAATAAATTGATATTTGGAATCATAGAAATTAGAACGATTTTGTTAGCCTGATTGCAGTCAAGGCTTAACCCTCTTATAGGGCAAAGGCTGAAATTGGTTAATATATTAACCAGTCGCTTTGAGGTCTATATTTCCATGAACGCCCATAAAAATATCAACCTTAGTAATGTAATATTTTGTCGATAACGCTTTAATAAAAAATAAAAAAAAATCCAAAATAATTAATTTGCCCTATAAAGGGTTAATAAAAAAAATGCGAAATGTGCCCTTTATTAGTTTTATATTTTATAAAAGTTATGTATTTTTTAAAACTGTATATTGTAAAATCCGCAATGCAGAATATTTAACGATAGACTTACCTTTTGATAAATATCATTTTAATCGATCCGTCACGGCGGCTCGAAAACAAACCGCGTCGTCCGAAGGGGGTCTATTTATAATGCAAAATAGACTCCAGGCATTTCAAGTCAAGATATTGATAAAGAATTCATCAATATCTTGACTTTTTTTAAAAAATTGGTTATTCCAAGACTAAAAATAATTATTTATTATATGCTACATGATTTGGTCGATATTTTGGATTTTTAATTAATCAATATGACGCGTTAATGACAAGTGCAATCGGAAATGTCCCGCCGCAGACTGAGGATACGCTGCTGACTGACGCTTTTACTACGCATGTCAATCTCACGCTTTCACTTCAACTCAGCCCATCATACCGGATGCGAGCGAGAAAAAACATCGCGCCCATAGCAAGAAAAGATTATTGTTATTTTTACTTATTTTTTTCGCAATTGCAGACAATAAAGGACAATTATTGTTTACAATATTTATTCTTTGCACTTTCTAGACAGTCACAAAAAGTTTGTGACATGTAAAAATAGTTAATATACTCTAATACTTTAAATCAAACCATTCTTTAAAATATTTATAAATTAAGTTGTAAAATTGCACAAATAATCTTGAATTAAAAAAAAGGGATTAAATATTCAATATTTTAATTGTATAATATTATTTAACCATAAAATTAAATAATAATTTATGAGCGACAGCCGCCATTTCCGATATTATGATATAATTATAATCGTAAATGTAGAGCTTTTTTCACCGCAAAATATAATTTATTACACGGACATAAATGTCGCAAGCATCCGAAAATTATATTATAAGCATTGAGTTATGACGAAATAAAATAATTTAACTGCTATTGATTTTATATTAAATGGATGAAATATTTTCAGACCGTTCAAATTTAATGATGATTATATCAATGCAGATGCTGATTAATTGATTGACTGATGAGGATTGCAATACTGATTGACAATACCCAATCTAATGTTAGCTACAGGCACAAATTGATCGATCACCACATGATACATTTGCCAGAAAAGGCTTTGTATGTATATGCACACATATATACGATACACGAATTGTTTTCAGTCCCCAATATTTTTTTTCGTATTATCTATGGATGTTTAATTTTAACAATCTCATAGTAAAAAAAATATATCAAACACTTTTATTAGGTAAAGCGGAAAGTAATGATAAAAAATATATATATACAATTTTAATCAGTAAAATAATTTCCATTGTTTTCTATTACTTTTTCTCCAACGATCAGTCAGCTTTTTAATTTCTTTCTTATAGAACTCTGCATGTTTTTCGTTAAAGAATGATTTAATGTGATTTTCGATACCGTCAAATGAATTAAAAATTTTATTATTAAGGGAATGCTCTAAAGATCTGAAAAGATGGTTGTCTGAGGGTGCGATATCGGGGGAATATGGGGGATGCTGTAAAACTGCGTAAAGGAAGCTCTGATTTTTTCCTGCGTGATCCGTGCGCGTATTGGTCACCTAACATTGTCGTGCTGCAAAATTCCCCTTTGATTGTTTACCAAAACTGAACGTTTTTTCAACAGCTCCGCTTTCATTCTGACTAATTGACACAGTATATCTCTGCGGTAATTGTTTCACCAGGTTTTAATAACTTGTAATGGATTACGCCAATCATGTCCCATCAAACACAAAGAAGGACCTTTTTAAGATCAATGAAGGTTTAGGGGTAGTACAGGTACTTCGTTTTTAGGAAGCCATTGATTTTTTTTCTTTGGATTATTGTATAGGACCCACTTCTCATCGCTTGTAACGATCCTTCTCAGAAATGATGCCGTTTCGTGCAATCTATACAATAGCGACGAACAGATAGTAATTCGCTGCTCAATGGCCGTTTGTGAAAGTTCGTGCGGAACCCAAATTCCTTGCCTGTGTTTTTTTGCAATGCGCTCTAGATGGTCTTTAACGGTCGTCCAAGGCAGCCAAGCTCCTCTGACAATTCTTTGATGGTTCTTCGGGGATCCGCTTCCACTGCTGATTTTAACACGTCATCCTCTAATTTTGTAGATCTTCCCGATTTGGGGGCGTTTATAAACCCCTATCACTACTTTTAAATTTTCTAAACCATCTGTGATATTTTTGAAGATGCAATACGTCTCCATAAATTTCACAGATAATCTGAGTGGCTTCTTTTGCTTTCTTTCCTTGATCGAACAAAAATAGGATATAATAACGCAAATAGGTCTCCTCGATTTCTGGCCTTGACATTTTTTCTATATGGTAAAAAAAACCCTCTGAGTATTAACAAAAGTAGACTAACAGAGCTACAAAATAAGATCAAATCGTACGTGTTAACTCGACCACAGCGGCGGCAAACTAATTTCAAAATCGCCCTTTAAAAATTATCATTACTTTCCGCTTATTATACCTAATATTTACAAAAAAAATATATATAAAAGGAAAAAAGGTGTTTTACGAAAAGTGAGCGTTAAATATTTGATTATAGTAACATTATATTAAATTTTCAAGTATTTGTGGGATAGGATATATAAAAATTTAATAGATTAAATACATCTTTAGTTATAGTTATATCGACTGTATCTACTGTACCCAAAGTTATTAATTTTTCTCGAATAATACTTTAAAAATAAATCCTAGATGTCACAAACTATTTGTATTTGTCTAAACAGCTAAAGAATAAATAATCATTGACAAAACAATCATATTCGCTGCTGTTGCCATACGCGTGATATTTTTGTCGCTCGTAACCGGTACGATATGTCGAGTACAAGTGAAACGGACGATTGACACGTGCTGCTCAGTCTACGACGAGACATCGCCGGGAGCGTTGTCATTTACGCGTCATTTTGATCAGTTAAAAATCAAAAATATCGACCAAATTATGAAGCATACCATGAATAACTTTTTTTAATCCCTTTTTACTCGAATGCCGCCATAGAAGCGGCATCCGAAACAAATCAATTACGTATTATTTATAAAATTATTATTTTAGGTTTTTAATATTCATTTTTAAGGTCAATTTAGATATTTCGTAAATCTATAATACATTGCCGAGAGAAATAAAGGTTAATGCTCTTTGGTTGACAATTTGGTTAATTGCATTTTTACTAGTAGTACGTTTCATTCTCACTTGGCACACCGTACCGGGTGCGAGCGAGAAAAAACATCACGCCCGTGGCTACAACGCAATTCCGGTAAACGGTTATTTATAATATTTATTCTCAAGACTTTTTTGGACCAATACAAAAAGTTTGTGTTATGTAGGATTTATATTAACCCTTTTACTCCCACGGGGCCGATCATCGGCCCCAACTGGTGTATGCAAAAATACCCAAGGGGCCGATCAAAACTTTAAAAAAAATAAAAATATGCTATATATATTTTTTTCGTTTAATTTAAATTTATAATGTCTTAAATGATGTATTTTCTTTGTATTGATACATCTGGGGTGACATATTAACAGTTTGACATATTGATTTTTACCAAAAAATTGCTTGGGATTCTTAGCATATTCTATGCAAAAAAGCTGGGAATAAAAGGGTTAATCAAGAAATGGCTTTTTTTTAATGGTTATACCCATTACATTGAGCCTATTGCAAAGTTGATTAATCCTAAAATAATTCGAGTGCAAAAGGTTACATATCAATATATTGATGAAGAATACATCAATATCTTGACTTAAAATACTTGGGGTCCCTGAGAGAGCCCCTTGGGACGACGCGGTTGTTTTCGAGCCGCCGTGTCGGTTGGATTAAAAATACGCCGTTTACATCGGGCACCTATAAAATCGTCGGATACTATATTACATAATATTTTGAGTTTTTTTTATCATTTCTTATTTAATAGTTTAGTAAAAGTTTTTAAATTAATTCGTCCAAAACGTATGAAATATATTTTTTTATAATCGCTTTTACAACTTTTAACGTTATCCTCTTTGAACACTGCCCATTTAAAATTTGCTCATCAAACTCGGCCAAACATATTTATTTTTAAATAAAATGTAAGCGTTTCATTTCTAGAAAGATATTTATAATACTAGAACTTCCTTGAATATTTCAATATTTATCATTCATAGACAAATTAATAAGGGACTAAAAGGGATATTTTACTAGCTATTACTATCACTTTTTAAATTAATTACAACCATCTCGGTTTTAGATTTTTTTTACAGCTTCTTCAAAGATGTAAAAAATAGTGTTTCACTTTATTACTAATTATTTTTGCTTTAATTTTAAAATGTGACATCTCAACATATTAAATAAAGTCCCAACATCATTATCTTCACACAATGTGATTTAACTCAATATGACACGTGTCAATACACAAATGCAAGACTTGATATACATATTATGAAGATACATAGGTCAACATCACCCGTCTAATAATTATTGATTATTTATTAAAACATTGCCTACGGGGGACGTGGATTCCACATCAAAAGCGTATTTGTGTATGTCCGGGGCGCGCATAACGCACGCTAGTCGACACTACGCGTTTGATCGGCTGCAATTTTTACAACGGTTAGTCTTATATATTTTTTTTTTTGGTTAATTACTCAGACCCTATAGAATTTGGCAAATGCGGCAAGTGCATATAAACCATTTATCTTGAAAGACCGTATGGTTGTATTACAAGAAGGAGTGCATGCCCAAGAATCAATTGATTTATTTGATGCTCTTACTTAAGAACGCATTTATTACTCATGTATTGTTTTATTTAAATATTTTCTCATTGGTAGAATCGTTTTATTTTGATGAATAAATTCCCCACTGGTGATATCGTAATTATTCCTCTTCAATTCTATGACGTTTCTCGATATTCGGGCTATAAAGTAGCCGCTGTAGATATCGACCATGCATTCGTCCAGCGGACCTGCTGGGCTAATGACCTTAAATTTTAAGCAATAAACATTTGATATAAATATTTTAAATTTACCATTCGAAAGACCATTTTCAAACCATGTTTTATAAAAAAAAATCAATTAAGCCCGTTCCCAAATTGTTTGATGACCTGCTGTGGAATATATATTTTTTTTTTACAAGAACTATCCAGCAATTGTCGAAGTTCAAGTAATTTAATTTTCGGATCAATATTTTGATTAATAAAAGAGTAATGATTTTTTATGTAAAAGACGACGTCTCACCATAATGCGCCCCGCCCCAGCGCAAGTTTGACCGCAATACGCCCCCGTAGGCAATGTGTTAATAATAATATACAGCGAAAAATTGTATGTCACTATAGCGATGTTAATAATGATATTTATTTTTATTGTTTTTTGTCAAATATTAAATAAATATTTCTTAAGCATACTGTAGCATAGTGTGCGCAATCATAATCAGTGCGATCGTTTACGCCGATTGGTTCGTTAGTTGGGAAGCGTACATTTCAAGGTCACCGTATACAGTGCGTTCGCGAAGTGTGTATCAAATTAATTGAATTTCAAATAAAATATCGCGACTTGACAAAGTTGAAACATATTCAAATCGCCGGATTAAATAAGAATATATTTTCATGACGATGAAATCAATTTGGCGTGAAATTAGATCAAAGTGTTTTCAAGTTTGAAACGTAAACTGTCTCAATATTTTTTTTTTGAACGCTCAATGAAAAATTTTTAGGGCCAATTTAATAAATTTTCAAATGCCAGCGATTGAGCAAACGCGTAATAATAATATTTTAAATTTGATAGGGTCAAAAACTTGGTCTTTCGCGGCGCCCTTAAATATAATAGAGCGCATGGAGAGTGTGATAAGGGCGAAAATACATCGTACATTATATACTCTTCAATATATAATAAATGTGCATTTTTTTGGCATGATTTAAGAAAAAAGATAACAATGCGTAATCCGATTGCCCTCAATCATACGCCGTTCTTTGATTCCTATTAAAGATCTGAAGGTTTTAATTTCACAACCCATTTGCATAGATATCTCGTCAACGTCAACGTGATTGCTTTCGCTCGGCCACAGAATGCTATTAACATTTTTTTTAATGCAGATGATCTCGTTTGACGAGCCATAGTCTAGTTCTATGTCACTGCCACAGATCTGTTTGACAACCCTTGGATTGTATTTAAATTATTCGATATTGAGACGTCTCTCAATCGAGCATAGGTTTTATTCATCCCCTGGGGTGATTCGTATGCGATTTAGAATTTAATTCGCGAGGGTTAATGATCGCAATATTCCCATTTTAAATATATTAAAACTTATTGTCTGTAAATTCGGCACGAGACATAAATTTTGACCCGGACGCTGCTGTGTTAACAATAAAAAGATTTTTGCATACGTATATATGCAAAATACTCCCCAGTGTGCAATTTATACTTTTACAGACATAATTCTATTGTAATATATATTTATTTTATGTATCGTTTACGCTGTATCAGTATGTGAGATATCCGGCTATAAGTACTTTTCAGCCCATCCCTCGACTTGCGCGGTACTGAATTTTACGCGATTTTATGGCGCCCATCAAAACATCTATGTACGTATGAGCTTAAATATATAGTTACATCAAATTTTCTTTTCCTAAAATAATACTAATATTTTTATAGTATCATAAAAAAAATATTACTCTCAACCCCTTGACTGCAAACGACATGAAATGTGTTTCAGATGAGAGTTTTTTTTTTATTTCTCCCCCACAATATTCAGGAAGAAAAAAGTTGTCAGTGGCGTGGAAAGTTTTGCATTAGCCATATCAGATGCGATATCCTTATTTAAAGTTTTACGGTAAAACTCAATTTGATACACATCAGTGCCACTGTGGCCATTCTTATATCGAATCGATATTCTATGAAAGCTTTAAAGCACTAGAAATTGTTTTAAAGGTCATTGAATAATTCAAGTAATGGATATATTCGATTATTACATTTTAATTCAATATATTATTTCAGAATTAAAATTCTTATTTCGTATTCTGACCGCACAGTGGTCGGAAGTCTTTCGTTCTAGGGACGCCCCGAACCTTTTTCCGGAAACGGAAATGGTTGCAGCCTTATCTGCGGATACGTTAAGGCCCCTAGTCCCTTTAATAATATCGTGTGTTTAAATTTTGGGTCAGAAAACCGCAATACGGATCAAAGTTTGGGAATATGTGGCGACGAAAATATTATAGTCGTTGTCTATACGTATGCGCATGCGCGTAAAGTTAGTAAATGACAGGTATCTAAGTTGATAGATAATTAGAATTTATATATTATTACATTTTTTTTATATTGTAGCATGATCTTGTATCTGTTATGTCCAGTTGACACAAATTACATGAAGTTGACTAAAAATTAAAGAAAACTTATACTCTGGAAACTCTGGAAAAATGTGTACATGTATGTGTACAGGTATCCCTATGTGGATAAACAAATCTGGTCTTTAACGGATTTCTCACCACCGAGCCAGTACGCCCTGGGAAGGAAAACCCTAATCCGTTGACTGATAATTGGTCTGGTCTCGACACTTTCGCTCCTCTTCCTTCTTTCTAGGGGACCTCTCTCACTTGTCATTTGTAACTCGTTAAAAGCAGAAAACGCCTCAGAGAAGAGAACAAACGAATACCAAGACAAACCCCTTCCTACTTGCCTGGACACAGTCGAGAGGGTAAAATTCGATACCAACATGGTAGAAGATGTACGTCCAATGCCAGCGATGGCAAAGAGAGGGAAACTCTTCACAAAAAATCGCATATCAATACGGCTTGCCCCCCCCCCCCCCGGTATGGACACGCAAGGGGCCCTCACGTCACGTGTGAGACTCAGGTTCCTTTGACATCGACTGCCATTCGAGAGTCTGACAAGGTCCATCCGCTCAGCAGTGAGTGTCTTCTGGCTGACAAATGATGATGATGATGACATATGATGAACAAATTTGTTGAAAAATGTTGGATCTCAAAAAGGTTTAGGGTGTGTTTTAGTGTGTAAATAATTGTTGATCCAAAAACAATGCGGTTATAATGTTTCAGCCTCTGTATTCGGCGGACATGGCTGTTTTGGAGGAAAAAATAACATTTTTTCAGATAAAAAAATATTAATATTACATGTAAATAATTATTTTATCAAACGATAAGTTTTGAATAAATCGTAGGCTCCCAAACTATTTTGCCCCATGGACCCTTTGCCCTGTACCTTGCCCGTGTAAAATTGTTTTTTTCTAAATTTATTAACTTCAAATGTGTTGTTTTGGAACTTTGATAGGGTTTTTTATAGTGTGGACAATAATAAAAAACATCGATTATTTTTATTCATAACTTTATAAAAAGTAATAACGTGTAAATAAATGTTTTTATTTGGAATGTTATATCAACAGTACCTAATTAATAATTACTAGTATACAATTATAAATTTTAAATAAATCCATAAAATTTAATTTGTTTTGTTATTATTGTGTTTATTAGAATAATCCTTTAACCTAGCCGTACCGATGGATTATATTGGGGACCCCAAATTATATTTGTCTAAAAAAGTCTAAAGAATAAATATTATAACTAATCATTTAAGCGAAAAAAAAAATAGAAACAACAATATTCGTTTCTGTTGCCACGCGCGGATGTTTTTTCTCGCTCGCATCCAGTACGATGTGCCGAGTGCGAGTGAAACGTGCCGTTGAGCGTTGTCATTTACGCTTTATATAGATTAATTTTAAAAAATATCGACCAAATTATAAAGCATATCGTAAATAACTATTCGTATTCTTAGAATAATCCATTTAAAAAAAAATTAAATGCTTTGGGTCTCTGAGACACCCCCTTCGAACGATGCGATTGTTTTTGAGCCCCCATGACGGATGGGTTGAGTATGAAAAATGAGAAAATAAACAACTAACCATTACACAAAACATTTTTAAATGTATGAAAAGTTAAACTGACTTAAGCCAACTAATTCTAATTAAATTCTCTACAAAATTTCACCATAGTAAGTAAGCTCCTCATACATCTGAAAAAAATATAACTTTAAGGTTTAATAACTAATATATAGTAATCATAACTAGTGTTCGATTACTTCGGTTCGGTTAATCTAACCAGTGCTATGGCTTGTATGCAACATGCATATTATTTCGATCGGATAGGTGTCCGACGAAAACCGTGAATTCAGGAAATTCTTCATAACACTGACAGGGGGAATTACTTAAGAGGAAGAGACCCATTACCTCCCCATGATTTATAAAAAATATGTATGTAGGTAGTTTGGCGCGTTGGAATTAAAATTAACCAGTGTCGTGGTTTGACACTGAGAAGGGAAACTCATTCACCTTGCTCTTTAGAGTCTTTAGAATCTTTATCGAATCTTTATATGGATGAATGGCGCTTTGTAATCTTTCTGTAATGCCATTCATCCATCGTAGTCAAATAAATAAATTATTATACTTAATAAACTAATATAACGCTAGATAAAAAGAAATTGAATGTTATTATACTCGCAATACATAGTTGCATCATTAATACAATTAATTTAACTTCAGACATATTTTCAGCAATATTCGAAAGCCAAACGATCACTAAAATATTTTACTTGCCGTCAATATTTATTGTAAAGTTTCACGAACACATTCTAATTGGTTTAATATAAAATTTCATTGCTAAAGTGAAATATTTACGAGCTCAATTTTGATACCTCGCGAAATTATTTGACGCAGACGCCACAATTAAAGCAATGCATTCAAGTGAAATTCATTCTCAGAACACTTGCGTATTTCTGAACAAATTGTTTGGCTGAAACCATTCATATACTAGTTGTTGAACTGTAGATTACTATAAATATTATCAATTTCTCGAAATAAATTACTTTTCTCTTAGATTTTCCAGGAAATCTATTATTTTTCTGATCGATTTTTTTTCTTGTTAATTTTATGCGATATTATTGAACCGACACTGATCATATATTTTTTCCAGACCCCTCCTCCCTAGCCATTGAAGCCGAATGGTTCCGTTCGTGCTTGTTGATACCGAGCCGGCTCTATTTTCAATCGCCTCATTGTCCCATCGTGTTCTGTCTGGGACTTGTTGTTCGCATTTAAAAGATGGCAAACAATCCTCAGAGTGTTTGTTCTCACATTGAAATTTATTCGCTTCATTGTCAGCGCCATTTTCGCAAATAATTTTATTCCTGAATGAATATTGATGATGTGCCTTCGTCAAATATTCGCATGACCTCGTTTCGTGCCATTGGTTCACAATTTAAATTTGGCACATAATCGACCATCCCTTAAGACGAAGAAAAAATATGGTATTTTGCACTGAACCTCATAATAATGGATGAAAAGGAAATGTGTCGCGATCTCCGATCGCCCCGGCAGCCGGAAAATGAATTTTCCTTTACAGTTTTCGGCTGCACGAATAAAATATAAATTATACGTGTGTATTCCGGGAATTTTCTTGCGGATTTCAAATTGAAAATTTTTCAAGGATAAGAGTTTATCCGACCGTCGTAATCCTATCCGCTGTGTGCAAACATTAGTGAAAGGCAAATCTGAAATTTAATTTACACATTTCGCAATGGCGACCTGAGCCAACGAAAAACGAATAATTCGAAAAGAAAATTTAAATGAACGATTTTAATAAAAAAAATCGATAACGAATCCCAAACACAAGGTAGATGATTAATATAAATATTCATGTTTTCTGTAAACTGTCTGAAAATTAGCTAAAACTGAAAAAAATAAAACTAGTTTTACTATTAAGTCTGAAATCTCTATCTGAAAATATAAAGTGAGCGACATCTCCTAACGGCAGCAATAAACTATTTTAATAATAGGGGATTTCATAAATTTTCAGGAATTTCAGTAGAGGAGGAGCAATAAAATACATGAATTCATTTGAATTATTTTTTGATTAAATTTCTTTTACATATGTATATATTTTCAGGCTGGAGTAAGTCGTGACTGAAACAATTAAAATATACATTATTATTATTTGATAATTGTAACAACAGAACCGATTCATTCTTTGCATATGATTTCTATTCATGATATGAGAAATTAAACAATTGTTTTTTTACCACATTAAAACTGTTCATAGTCAGACTGATGGGGTCTATTGAGACCCCAAGTTTTTGATTTTTCTCGAATAACTCTTTAATATAAATCCGACATGTGATAAACTTTGTGAATCTGTGTTGAAAATTTATCAATATCTTGACCTGAAATGCTTGGGGTCTCTGAGAGACCCCCTTCGGAGCTGAGCAGGCTTGAAAACATAAGATACGGAAAAGCCTGAATAAAGATTTAAATTAATATTGCAAATACTTCTAGTCCTAATTCAAGAGATTCAGAGTCTTTTTTTAGAGCTCGTCTTACAAAATAACCACAAGCAACCGAACTTTAACTTCCTGGCAAGGAGCAAGAGCTTCTAAACACCGTAATAAACTGTAAAATTGATTACTTTCGTGGACCAGGACATCGGCCTCTGCAGACATTTATGGAAGTAAATGGTAAACGTTGGTTAGGAAGAACGAGCTTCAAATTGTTTCCAGCTCGTCAAAAATCGAGAAATGTATGGAAAAAAGGATCCAGTGATCTACTGGAAGAATCAAAAACTTGGGGTCCCCAATATTCCCATCGGCACGGCTTATCTAATGGAGTTTTTGTATATTTATATGGTAATTTATGGAGAGTATCTAATATCGAAAAAGAGAATCAGATGTAATGCAATATTTAAATATATTTTTAATTTACCTGTGAACCGACATGGATAGCTATATGCATATCTTCATCGCTTGGCGATATGAAAATGTGTGCTTTACCATCGTCGTATACTGTGATAGTTTTTCCGGTGCATCCATCATCGGTCTTCAGACCGGAAATGATATCGCAATATTGTCCGGCTGGGAGACATGTCTTAAAAAGAAACGATAAAATAAATAAAACAAGATGAAGAAATAGTATTCCTTAACTTAAGATACATTACCTGAAGGTAGTCATCCAGATCGTGTCCTTCGTTGTTGAATGCAATGAAGGCTTTTCCTCCTCGGCAGAAAGCGATTTGATTGTTACCGTTATCCCACCAGTCGTTTACGCCGAATCCTCTCGCTGCATTAGAGAATCCGACCATCTGATAGATTTGACGCCATCTATGCTCGCATACCCATCCATTACCGCATGTACCATCCTATAAAATTACATTTATTTAAAATAAAAATAATATATATCTAGATTTTATTCATATATTATATATACCGGATTGATCGACGGTGAAATAAGATTTTCATTTTCATCAGCGGGAGGTCCTTGATCCGAATCTTCGAAATGGAAACTGCTCATGACGCGGCTAACCCCGTAAGGATACGCCAATGCAAAAGCAGTAGCTCCCTAAAAATAAATCGTTTCATTCAATATTCGAATATAATATTATTCGACGATAAAAAAATTACTTTGTATTTTTTGGTATCTTTGTATGTGAGTATATTCGAAGCCGCTGCCCGCGGTCCTCGTTGATTATCGTGATTGTCGACGAATACGATGGCGTCTCCAGATTCAAGGAATCCCCAGGCCGGTCCCCAATTCACCAAATATTTCAACGCATTGTATCCTCTGAATGCGGCGCCGATTTCTGCACTGAACTATGAAAATTTAATTAAAACAATATAAAAACCACAGTTATTTATAATAATTCAAATATTTAAAATATTTACTCTGAACTCAGTGACGGATGCTAATGGTGAATATTCATATTTTGAAATTCCTCCGCCTAAATCAATTACTTCCTGATAGATATAAGGTCTGGCACCACTCGGAAAGCCGTGATCCGTATTCAAATTGTTAATTCTATCGTATATAATTTTCAAATCTCCGGGCCACATATGCTTAGCAGCATCAATTCTATAAAAATAATACATAAACTTAAATATTTATTCATAATTATTATTATTTATTATTTCTCGCAGCCGTTCGTGGTTTCCAGAGGAATGAGACAAGGCGATCCTCAATATTATTTAATTTCCTTGAATGTTGCGATGAGAGCCTCATATCGAGTAAGGAATTTAAAGGAATACGGTACTGCTGGTATACTCTGATGATGTTGACATCGTCTGTCACACTAAGAATGAGGTTGGCAAGCGCTCTGCTGTGCTTTCATGGCAGCGGGTTCAAACCCGAGTCTGGAGGCAAATAATTGGTTCAAGACCAAATATATGATGGTTTCGCAATCGGTGACCTCGGTGGATGTGAGATCCGGGTCTATTGAGTGGGTTAAATCGTTCAAGTACCTGGGCAACACAATCACCGAGGACAATTCTGATTAATGTATTCATCATTCGCCTGGTGGTAGCCTTTGTGTGGTCATGGTCTCTGGCAAGCCGGGACATGCTTCGTCTTGATCGGTTTGAGAGAAAAGTCTTAAGGCAGATCTTCGGACCGCGTCCGAACGAGGCTAGTCCCAGATATGGAGCCATGCAATCTAATAACGAGGTCGTGGCCATGTATAAATTCTTCCATGGCCATGTATACATGTCTTCATACATTTCCCCGTAATGCCTACATTGGGCAGGGCACGTAGTTCCCCGAGGCAGGTCTTTACCACCTGGAAGACACCTCCGTCTCAACCATGATGTCATGACTGTGACGGACGTTCACCAGGTTATCTTGGCTCTTAGAAAATGGGTCAGGTCGCCAACCAAAGCCCGGGAGCCGAGTTGTCACGCGCGGATTGTAACAATAATAATCAGACGAGGTTAGGGCCAATTCGTATTTAATTTATGGTCTGATCGGGTGCTACGGACACCTCCAGTAGCACACATGTCACTAAATTGGCCTGGATAGCGGCCTGGCTCCTCATAGCTCCGTAGAATCCACGAAACCATGATTGTGCCCAACCGCCATCGCCATTACGTCTGATACCGGCACGTGACAAAACTCGAATATGCTGGTCCATACTGTTATGAACTCTAGGTTTAGAAGAATCTGCCCCGTTGGAAGGTTGAGACTGCGTTGGAAAGATAGGGACGAGGCGGATGTATCTTTGTTGGGGCTTGCGCAATGAATGGAGAAGGCTAGAGACCGGTAAGGAGAGCCAGTAGGTTATGCCCTTCAAGTGGCAAGGACACGTTTCGGGTCAGGGGCCACTAAAATGATAAAATAATAACAGATAGTATATAAAAATCATTCTAACCTGAACCCGGCCACGCCGAGATCGACCAAATGACTGAGAAAGCCTACAAGTTTTTCTCTGACGTATTCGTGGGCTTGATTCAGATCGTGCAATCCAACAAGTTCACAGTTACGCACCTGATTAATATTATTTCATAGATTAAAACAATGCAATATACGTTAAATATCATAATTCAATCTTACTTCATACGGATCGTCGTAATCATAAATGCCGCAGACTGGATAATTGAAATCGGCAGGGCCGTACGGCACACCGGGATATAGTCTCTCCCAAGTGGTCGATATGGTGCCGGCGGTTCCGAGAGTGCCCCAGCCTCCTGTCATGTGATTGATAATGGCGTCAATGTATATTCTAACGCCGACGTTATTACAACGCCTTGTCATATCGGCGAAAGCCGCTTCATCGCCTGATCTTGTTCCCAATATATACGAACATGGCTGGTAACGTTCCCACCACGGTCTATTCTCAACGATTATATTTTCAGACGGCGGAGACAACTGAAATTTAAATATAATATAATAAAGCAATACAATTGTGATTGATATGTCAGTATATTAATACCTGAACTCCGGCGTATCCGTTGGGTGCGAGGAATCTTTCACATTCGTCGGCTACATCGCTCCATTTCCATTCAAATAAATGTACCATTACCGATCTATTGTCCCAATAATGGGGATTTTTGTATGACACGGCACATCCTGCCAGTGCCATCAACACCACGAGGAACTTCATCGTGATCTGCTCAACACACCATGAACATTAAACGTTATTTTAAAAAAATACATCGCATTTCCCTCTATCTAATCGGCATTAATCAAAGATATACAATACTGATGAATCTGTACAATACTGATAATACAATAAGATGAGATTTAAGTAAAGTCCAATTTGATTGTCGTCGATTGATACTTCGAGATAAGACGAGATGGGAATGTCTTTGTAAATACGATAAGCCGAATGGCAACTAATTAATACGTATGTCTAGTTAATTATTCATAAATAAATTCTGATAATCGTCATGAAAAATCAGTATACTTTAATTAAATATTGCATTACTATTCGAGGATAGACGAAACATTCTCGAATCATGAGGATTTGAAAATTCGATACATTTATATAATTTTTAAATAAAACATTATAATATAATAAACAAAATATTTTTATTTAATTTAAATGACACATCTTTAAATTATAAATAATTGTTTATTGTTAAATATGATGATAATTGACGAGAGCGTTATTTTTGTAGCTTCTTACAACTTTGACATCGGTGTGAGGCGGGACTGAAAAATTGAACGTTATGACAATAAATTAAAAATAATTGATAATTCAATAGTTTGTAATAATTACCTGTGATCCGACGTGGATAGCGAGATGCATATCATCTTCGTTCGCCGAAATTGAAATCTGAGCTCGGCCGTCTCCGCCGACTGAGATTGTTTTTCCGGTACATCCGTTGCCGGATTTCGATCCCGAGATGATATCACAGTATTCTCCGGCGGGAAGGCATGTCTAAAACACACGATTTATTAAATACGTTATGAATGAATATATATCGGCGTGAATTGCGCTCACTTGAAGCGATTGGTTCATATCACTGCCTTCATTATTGAAAGCGATGAAAGCACGTCCTCCTCTGCAAAAAGCGATTTGATTATTTCCATTGTCCCACCAATCGTTGACGCCATTTCCTTTAGCGGCATTACTGAATGCGACCATCTGGTAGATTTGACGCCATCTATGTTCGCATACCCATCCATTACCGCATGTACCGTCCTAAAAATTCAATATAATATATCATATAAATATTATTAATATATCGTATTGTAAATATTATATATTTACAGGATTGATAGATGGTGAAACGAGATTTCCGTTTCCGTCGGCCGGCGGTCCTTGTTCTGAATCATCGAAATGGAAGCTGCTCATGACACGAGTCACTCCATAAGGATGCGCCAGAGTGAAAGCGACAGCTGCCTAAAAAATTAATTAAATCGTTGATACATTTCAATTAATTTATGATTCATAACATATTTTAAATTACTTTGTATTGTTTCGATTGTTTGTATGTAAGAACATCTCCGCCACCGGCTCCGTGTCCTCGTTGATTATCGTGATTGTCGACGAATACGATAGCATCTCCGGATTCGACGAATCCCCATGCCGGTCCCCAGTTTGACAAGTATTTCAATGCATTTTTTCCTCTGAAAGCACCACCGATTTCAGCGCTGAACTATGAAAACATAAAAATAAATAATTCCGAAAAGAAAAACATTATTATTGATAGTTAGTATATTTACTCTGAATTCGGTGACGGATGCCAATGGTGTGTATTCATATTTAGAAATGCCTTCGCCTCCGAGATCGATTACTTCCTGGTAGATGTATGGCCTGGCTCCGCCTGGGAAGCCGTGATCTGTGTTCAAATTTTTAATACCGTCATAGATGATTCTCAAATCTCCAGGCCACATATGTTTAGCAGCATCAATTCTATCGACATCCCGCAAAATTATCATTTATTCGAAAACATTTAATAAAAATCATGCTTACCTGAATCCAGCTACACCGAGATCGATCAAATGATTCAGAAAACCTAAGATTTTTCCGCGGACATATTCATTGCCTTGATTTAGATCATGCAATCCAACGAGTTCGCAATTACGCACCTGATCAAATAATATTATTAAATTAATTATAATTAAATACATATATAGATATATTTTACATTGTGATATCATACTTCGTAAGGATCATTGTAATTGGTAATTGAGCAAATCGGAAAATTGAAATCTGGCGGTCCATATGGTACTGCGGGATACTGTCTTTCCCAAGTATTAGATACGGATCCGTCGGTTCCAAGAGATCCACCACCTCCAGTCATATGATTGATTACAGCGTCTATGTAAATTCTGAAATATATTCGATCGTTATTACATAGATTACTGATATTAAAATTAATTTAAATTATAACTACCTAACACCGACGTTATTACAACGCCTGACCATGTCGGCAAAAGCTGCCTCGTTTCCGGATCTCGTTCCCAATTTGTAAGAGCACGGCTGATAACGCTCCCACCATGGACGATTATTGACTATAATATTTTCTGATGGTGGAGACACCTTAAATCATCACAACGTATATTAATATTTAAATAAATCATACTATATTTTATTTTTATAATTACCTGAACTCCAGCGAAACCGTTGGGGGCTAAAAATCTTTCACACTCGTCGGCGATATCGTGCCATTTCCATTCGAAGAGATGTACCATAACCGATCTATCGTCCCAATAGTGGGGATTCTTATGCGCTACAACGCATCCGGCCAAGGCCAAAAACACCATGAGAAATTTCATGGTGATTTTTTTATTATTGCTTAAAAAAATGATATAAATTTAAATATAAAATTATAAAAGATGATATAATATATATATTTTATTTACCTGGAATCTAATCTGATTGAACGCAGTAGTGATCAATGTAATTTCACAATAATAATGTAGCTACGTGATTCTGATTAATATATAAATAAGATTTGGGTAAAGTACGCTCAAATTGTTATGGCAATCATTTATTTTAAATTATACTTGAAAATATTAATAAACACAACAAATTCGTAAGAGGAATTACATTTTTAATTAAAGTCATATATATAAAAATAAATATTGTTTGCATCGACTATTCTCATACGATTAATACGATCTGATTTTTTTTGATAAGAGATTGAACAACAATATAGCAAAATGTATTCAATAATCAACAACATGATTATATCTGTTTTTCAAAATAATTGACGAAAAACAATGCAATTATGGATTTTATCAGCATCGGTTCATAATTCATGCACGTACATTTTGATAACAATTACATTGCCAAAATATGTTTTCTTAAATTTATAATGTATTCCATTTTCTTAAAAAAATAATTTAAATAACTTCTATTCGAGTCTGGAAAGTCCAAATGTTCAGCGAATGAATCAGTAATGGCTAGCAAATGAAGATGATGATAATTATTATATAAATTATCTCTTATAGAACCATGAATCTTAAGTAATCTTGTTGTATTGTAATTATTATGATTGATTATCAATTAATGATAATCAATAATAATTTATAAGTTTTATTTTTTAATTGTTATCAATCAGAAGATATATTACCATTGTATTCATTTATGCAATATATTGATGGGTTTTTCTTTATTTTTTCGACAGTTCTCAAATAGATGTGATATTTTAATTTTTCAAAATAGATTTGAATTCGTCGGAAATGATTTTTGTCCTCAAATGTATGAAACGGATTTTCAGATCTATTTAATTTATACGGGGAACAGATAATGAGAAAAATCCTTGAAAATTAAGAAGGTACAATGAAATATTTTGTATGCAAATCTCAAATCTAAGATATGCAGATGACACAATATCGGTAGTAAGTAAGGAAGAAAAAATTGGCAAATTTCTAAAAATAGTAGAATGGTGAAAATAAGATGCCATGATGTTATGATTCTATGAAAAAATTATTAATTACTAAGCGGATTACATTCGATCCAAATTAGATAACTTTCTGGATCAAGGGACGTTTGGGGAGCGGAAGCAATTCTGGACCTGCTAATCCGATATAGTAATGAATGTTATGGAGCCAAGACGGCCTTTTCTCTCCAACCACCGTTTACCTTTCTATTTTATAGTCTTCAGAAGCTTCCACTCCTTATAAAGAAGTTAAAGTGTGATACTATTTTTGTCGCTATTTAGGTTGTGATGCTATCTTCAATATTCTTCGGTAGCACCACATTTCGAATGATTCCAGCTGATTATTGTTTGTTATCAGCAATGTATATCTCTCTTAACTATACGGAAGTACAGATTACAAGTACCATATAAGAGTTCAGAGACAGACCTTCAAGGAAAGTTGAATTTTTAATCAAAAATAGCTCTGTTATGATGCTACAATTCGACGGATCAGGTCCTCTGCAACTTATTTCTATTCCCGAAGATGAAAAAAAAGCACGAAAAGTACTACATTTTGTCAACGTTGAGGAAATAAAAACAGAATCACTGAAGGCGCTAAACACTATACAGAAAATTGAGTTCAAGAAGTGCTTCGAAGATATGTGTATGATT
Organism: Philopotamus ludificatus; assembly: GCA_022495035.1. NCBI lineage: Eukaryota > Metazoa > Arthropoda > Insecta > Trichoptera > Philopotamidae > Philopotamus > Philopotamus ludificatus. The sequence goes on along the minus strand of JAGXCT010033864.1, from coordinate 30,794 downwards.
TATCTGATAGCCATTACTTTAGTGGAGATAAAATGAATGATAATGAATCAGCCTTACTACTTTTGTACCCAGGATGAAGCTGCGTCAGACCGGTATGATACAGTTCCATCCCCTGCCATCCACGCACACCACATATACCGGCTTGAGACCGATTCAATCTGTGCAACAAAAACAGATTTTTTCTTGAAACCCGTGATTTTAAAAATAAAACTAAAATTTCTTAAGAAAGGGGAGAAGGGAGAGGGAAAGTAGCCTTGACCACTCTTCAAGATCGATGCAAAGCAAGCAAATACACTGTAGCAAACTACATTAACTACAAACTACAAACACACCAAAAGTTTGAAGATGCTACTAGGCTAAACTCTTAAAGTTTAACCTTAAAATTACCATGGCCAGTCAGGAATTGACTGACCCAAAAATCTCGGAAGAACCAGCTACAATTTTCCCCGGCTCCGATATCAGAAAAGAAGAGATAGGTAGTCCGCCATATGGAGGAGAAATCTCACCTCTCCTGCCACTGATCAAGAACCGATTCGCAGACACATGACTTTAGATTTGCCAAAGATTCACCCTCGATTGGGCAAATTGTAGTCGCTCCGACAACAACAGGACTGTTGTTTTTAATCATCTTTACTAGGGGACTTCATCTTCGGAAAGGTCATTTTGTTAAGGGGGCGCGACAGTGGTCCCAAAAAGGTATCCCACCGCTGCCACCAAAATGTTAGGGACGCGACAGTAGTCCAATAAATGGAACCCGTCGCTGCCTCCAATGTTAAGGCACACCGAGCTTCGGCGTATCAAAAGGTACTTTCGACCGCTGGCGTAAAGCGTTCGATCGTCCGGTAGTTGACGATCGGCGCTTCGAATCGAGTCAAAAGTGAAACAAGCTTTGTTTTGTAGATGATGTTTATTGAAGAATTTGCAGGTGTCGTCAGTTCGATGATAGGTGTGATGAAAGGATCCCAGAGACGTATCTCTGGTACGAGATGATGAAGATCCCGGAGACGTATCTCCGGTACGAGAGAAATCACGGAGATGTGGCTACCATGACGGCGCGAGCCAATGTTTGATGGATGTCTCAAAGATTCCTTTGGACGTTGAAGCAGAGGTTCCCAAAGATTCCTTTGGTACTGGATGAGATCATCTCAATATGAGATGAGACTGGAGCTGAGGTTCCCAAAGATTCCTTTGGTACTGGAGAGTCATCTCGAAATGAGAGTAAGACTCGATCTGATTTGAATCTATTAACCGGGATTAATAAAATGGGTTTTAAGAATCCACCGCTTGTTGTTGAATGGAGAGAGGGTATTCGAAATGTGCCGCTTGTCTTTAAACGGAGTGAGAGAATGTTCTCAGAGCTACTTTACGTGAGAAGGATAGGGGCGCACTCGAGAGCCCAGAAATGATACGGACGGACCATGCCGGTTTATAACAATAATATCTCCATATATATATATATATATAAGATAAATTCTTTTAGGTCCATCCTGACATCTGAATGTAGTACTCGATATATAAATATTTTAGAAGGAACGATCCTGAGAAGGGCTATATCAGTTGTAGACTTCGTCATAGTGATCAGTCTCCGAAACAGCTCATGATTTTAGAGCTGATGTGAGCTTGAATGAGTTTACATGTCCTAATCAAATATAAATAAAATAAAAATCAAACCTCCTATTGCGCCAAAACAAAGAACGCGTCTTAGAAATCCGCCCTATAGAAGATTTTTAGTTTGTTTTAATCTAGTCGTGCCGATAGGATTTATTAGCGACCTTAGAGACTTTGATTGCCGGGCATTCTGCGATTACCATTCCAGAAATGTCACGATTTTTAAATTAATAATTAAAAAGTAAAAATGTGTTGTTTAATTTCTAAATATACTGTGGCGGCGGCGTTGTATGCGTTGCACGTGTTGTTTAAAAATGTTATAATTTGGATTGCGGAATGATGCGCGACTAGAACAAAATAAAAAAAAATATATTAAATACTCTAATAAAAATATTAAACAAACGAATGAGACGAGAACGTACCTGCGAGCCGACATGGATAGCGATATGCATATCAAATTCATTAGGAGATATAAAGATTTGAGCTCTGCCATCTCCGCCGACAGTAATCGTTTTACCGGTGCAACTGTTGCCGGTTCTCAAACCGGATATAATATCACAGTATTTTCCAGCAGGGAGACATGTCTATAAAACAAAAGATGTTATCTGATTGGTATAATTGAATGAATATGTAATCCGGAAAGAAATCCACGTTTTCATATACTCTCGTTTGAGTTCAGTTTGTGGCCAGATAAGGTGAAATAGACATCTTTGTTGAGTCGTTTATTTTTAGGGCACTCACCCCGTCATGGCAGTCACATCTCTGTGATTTCTCTCGTACCAGAGATACGTCTCTGGGATCTTTATTGTCATCAGCTCGTATGGAAGATTCGTCTTTGGGATCTTATTCGTCACATCCATATACATCCATCTTCGAACTGACGACATCTGCATTTCTTTAATAAACATCATTGTCAAAACAAAGCGTGTTTGACTTTGATACCGATCTTCAAAGCGATCGTCAACTACCGGACGGTCGAACCTTTCGACCCTAGCGGTTGGATGCCATTTTAATAATCGGTGACAATTGGAGGTAGCGACAGGTTACCTTTTCTGATATTGGTACTATCGTCGCCCGTCACCTTAACATTTTGGTGGCAGTGGTGGAATACCATTTTTAGGTACTACTGTCTTAACATTATTATTTAGGGTAAAATGTCAAAGTCCGAAACCAACGAAGACAGTTGTCAGACATAGGACCTTCAGATTATTACATATTAATTTGTTTAATGTTTATAAATGGATTTCTTTCCGGATTACCTAATATAATTAAAAAATTTAGAGTTATTATAATTAATCACCTGGAGGGATTGATTTAAGTCTCTACCCTCGTTATTGAAAGCGATGAAAGCACGTCCTCCTCTGCAAAAAGCGATTTGATTATTTCCGTTATCCCACCAGTTGGTAACTCCCTGTCCCTTGGCTGCGTTACTGAATCCGACCATCTGATAGATTTGACGCCATCTGTGTTCGCACACCCAACCGTTACCGCAAGTGCCATCCTGAAAAATAGAATGAATAAGTATAATAAACAAAAATATAATATGATTTCATAATTTTATGTACAGAATTTATAATCGGGGATAGAAGATTTCCATTTCCGTCAGCTGGAGGTCCGGCTTCTGTATTAGTGAACTGGAAACTACTCATGATACGACTAACGCCGTAAGGATGCGCCAGAGTAAATGCGACCGCAGCCTAGAAATAAATAAATTAATTAATATTGATGCGATATATTTGATTCATTGTTAAATCAATTTTCACTTTGTATTGTTTAGATTGTTTGTATGTCAGAATATGACTGCCGCCAGCTCCGTGTCCTCTTTGATTATCGTGATTGTCGACAAAAACCAGTGCGTCTCCGGATTCGACGAATCCCCAAGCAGTGCCCCAGTTCACTAGCCATTTCAAAGCGTTGAGTCCTCGGAAAGCCTTACCGATTTCAGCACTGAACTATAAAAACATATAAAACACAATCAAATAAATAAGCATTGCTATTAATAATTTTAATATTTGGAATATTTACTCGGAATTCAGTGACGGACGCCAATGGAGTGTATTCATATTTTGAAATGCCTTCACCGCCGAGATCGATTACTTCCTGGAAGATGTACGGCCTAGATCCGCTCGGAAAACCATGGTATATATTTAAATCCTTTATCCTACCGTAGATAATCCTTAAATCTCCCGGCCACATATGTTTAGCAGCATCAATTCTACGACAATGGGCAAAATTATAATTTATTCCGAAACATTAAATAAAAAGCATGCTTACCTGAATCCGGCTACACCGAGATCCACCAAATGATTGAGATAGCCGAGAATTCTTCCGCGGACATATTCGGTACTTTGATTGAGATCGTGCAATCCGACGAGTTCGCAATTGCGTACCTACAAATGTAATTAAATTAAAAAAACAATCAATTGTATTATTATATTATATGTAAACAATATTATTACTTCAATGGGATTATTGTAATTGGTTATTGAGCAAACGGGAGAATTGAAATCCGGCGGTCCATACGGTACTCCGGGATATTGTCTCTGCCACGTGCTAGATACGGTTCCACCGGTTCCAATGTTTCCACCGCCTCCGGTCATATGATTAATAACAGCATCTACGTATATCCTGTAATATATTCGATTGTTAATATATAGATTACACATTATTAATTGATATATTATTACCTTACACCGACGGTATTGCAACGCTTGACCATGTCGGCAAATGCTGCTTCGTTTCCGGATCTAGTCGTCAATTTGTAAGAGCACGGCTGATAACGTTCCCACCACGGACGATTGTTGACTATAATATTTTCTGATGGTGGAGACACCTTAAATCATCACAACATTAATATTTAAATAAATCATATTATATTATAATTTTATAATTACCTGAACTCCAGCAAAACCATTGGGTGCGAGAAATCTTTCACACTCATCGGCGATGTCGTTCCATTTCCATTCGAATAAATGTACCATTATGGATCTATTTCCCCAATATTGAGGATTTTTGTGTGACGTGGCATATCCGGCCAAGGCCAGAAGCACCAAGAAGAACTTCATCTTACGTCAACAACTGAACAAAAAATATATATTATAACATTAGTAAAACTATAGACGTTAAAATAGTTATGTTACGATTTACCAAAAATTTTATTTGTTAGTAAATATTTTGGCAAGGACCAAGATAAATGTCACAGCACAAATGATTTTTTTGAGTAAGCGGTTAACGAATAAATATGATTTTATGGTACAGTTCAATCAATCAGTTATGGCGTAAAAAAAAATTATCATATTATATACAGCGATCATTTGCGTCTGTATTTTTTGCCTAACAATTATTTTTACACATTATAAATTAATTAATTAATAAATATTATATATTTGTTAAAATAATGAATAAATATGGATTACAACGACTATTTTTATTCTTTCTATATATATGTAATATCTAATCTTTTAAGCCAAAATATTAGTTACGTGCAATCAATACGATTTAAAATGAAAAAATACCAGACAAACAATGCTCAGACTAATGTTTGATTTTTAAAGAATGTTAATTCCTTTTACGATAGACATCAAATGTGATTATTAAATTAATTATAGCAACTGCGTAAATCAGTTTTATGTGAAATTAATCCAGAATAATACTGATTAGTGCGTAATACGAAATGGATTATGTGATAATGGATATACGAATCAGACACAATGATCATAAAAGGTGGGACATAAAGATTTCACATATGCCATGTCGAGTATAGTGCAGGTAGACAGGTACGGTGGGTTTAAATTGGGGGGTAGGGCTATGCATTTTTCCATACTGATCAAGAGTTGTATTAATCAACATAAGAGCACAAAGTGTGTTCAGTACAGGCTTCACGCTTGGTCAGAAATGCATATATCCTCACTGCTGCAAAGGAATTGAGTCTTAGCCTTTTATTAAAGACTCGCCTCTTTATTATAATGCCTCGAAAACTATAAACCAAAAAAGTCAATGGTCTTCAATGCAAAACCTTTGTAGCCTTTTGAAAAAAAGTCCTTCATCTTCTCGATTAATATTCAACTTAAATACACAAGTCCGAGGCCACTACAGATGGTAGCCTCCCACTTGTGTATACGAGGAATAATTTCTTAAAGATTTAATGTTTATATTAAACAAGTTATTCGAGTAGAATAAAAAATACTCCGTCCAAACAGAAAGTTTAATTATCAATTACTACTGAAGAATGTAGAAGATTCCATTGCCGGAATGCGTCAAAAATATAATCATATTACAACTTCTTCACAAGGAGTAGCTTCTGAACTCAGAAAAACAGTAGAATTTAGTATTTTGGATTTGGTGTAGTCCGAAAGGACGGAGACAACTCCAATGACGAGCACGCGAAGAATGGCAGAGTAAAAGCCATACGAAATCACCATCATCATTAAAAAATACGAATAAAAAATGGATTAAAGGCTGAGACTTTTAAAAGATCATACAGCTTGAAACTTATATAGTGAGGTGAGCTCTAAAAGGACTTGAACCTATTAAGTTAAGGCTAAAAGACTCAAGTCTTTTGCAACACACATCGGAAAAAGAGCCGAGGTTATTAAGTCAGATTTAGAGGATTCTAACCCGAAGCGGGTCTTTGCTACCTGAAGGACACTACGCGATCTCTGCCGGTCCTGGGTTTCATTTATACACCTCCGAAGCATCAGCAGAAGAGCGTTCATCTCAACCCTAAGGCCAGGCTTATGATGGTTGTCCTCCAGGCTCTTCAATATGGGTCAGGTCTCCAGCCAGAAGCCCGAGAGCTGAGCTGTCAACACGCGGATTGTAACAATAATTATCGGACATGGGTAAGGCCGATTCGTATTTAATTTACTGCCTGATCGAGTGGTACAGGAACCTCCGTTAGCACATCCGTCACCGAATCAGCACTGTAAGCGGTCCGGCCTCCTCATAGTTTTGTAGAATCTACGGAATCGTGATTGTGCCCAACCACAATTGCGACCATGTCCTATACCGATACGCCCAACTCAACAAGATATGAAACTGTATTAAGAAGTTCTTACTGCAACTGAGCAGTCACCTGATTTTCCCTTCGGACACACCCTATGGAAATGTTTATCAAACATTATTTACGATCTACGGAAAATTTGACGGAAAGTATTAGAGATGGAATGAACGATATTCCGCTTGATGATCCAGAGATTGTTAGAGAAATTCGAGGAATATCTTCAGCAATGTATCGCCTATGATTAGTTTCATTTAATTTTTAAATTTCGTTCAAACATAACTGTTTCATAACATTTCAAATATATATATAAAAAAAACTATGGATCTTTATGCGTCATCCTACATATAAATGAAAAATAATTTGGTTAAAACACTGTTTAATTTTTATTTTTACTAAGACAATTACAATCGTTCAACACTATTTTTAAATCGATAAAATAATACCATTTGATTCTTTTAAAAAATCGCATATGTATCCATTTCAAATTGTATTATATCCAAAACTCTTAAAATTATTGTTTGTTAATGATTACACATAATAAGTAGGACAAGTCCGTCAATTCATAAATCAAAAACGGATAAATTCTGACAAAAAAAAATTATCACATCTATTAATTTAAATAAATGACTTGAAATTAATTCGAAAAATTATGCATATTCGTGTTTCACTAAAAGAATACATACAGTTTTATTTTTGATAAAATTATTTTACACATAAGATATAATTATAAAGAAAATTAAATTAATGCATATTATTTCCGATAAAAAATATGAGTTATTTCATGTTTCATTAAATTTAAACAAATAAAAAGAACTGTTTTTATTAGGTGATTGTATGCACGTGTCAATTATTCATCACATTATAATAAACTAATCATATCAACATCTGATAATCGTATACTAGAATATACCAATTAAATGTAATGAATTTCAAGAAATTTACATATGGAAGTTAGTTACTTAGCAGAATGTGCATAACATCTAGTATAAGATTCTTCAAATACAGAAGTCAGTATTATTGTCATGTACAATTACAAAATATATTCTAGAAAAATTTTAACAGATCTTATCATGAAACCCAATTTACACTATAATATAAATGTGCCAGTTATTATGAATGTCCTGTAATTGAATCAATGAATGAATAAAAATGGCCCCTGAGTCAGTGCCAGTCCCTGCCACCCGGAGACCACTATGCCATCTACGCTGATCCCGGTTTTGCTCACTTTAACACCTCAGTCCTAGCAGAGATGTGTCCACCTCAACCATGAGGTCAAGGTTGAGATGGTTATCCTCCTCTTTTTCTAGGTTCTTATAATACAGGTCACTTAATCAATCTAGATAGCGGCACGGACCACTAGCACCCGCATAATTTACGGAACCATGATTGACTTAACCTTGATAGCTGACGATGATGCATGCCAACAAATAATGAGAGTGGCAATTGCCATGTGATTAAGGATCAACGAGACTAAGCGAAAATACATGCGCATGTACCAAGGACGAATCCTTGAACCCCTGAGAGTCCAAGAGTACAGCTTCGAGGCTGTCACTCACGTCAGAACTCACACATCGCAGCTCACTTATTACAAATAACTATGAAACTAAATTTGGAAGTACGAAGAAGAACCATGCAAGCAAACCGGTGCTACTTTAGACTTCAAAAGCATCTACAAACGACATTCCTATCAAAGCAGACCAAAGTCAAGCTCTACAAGACCCTCATTATGCCTGTCCAAGCATATGGATCTGAATGTTGGGCTTTGACAAAACAAGATAAGCGACATCTGGATATCCTGAAATGGAGAATTCTGAGACAAATTTTTGGAACTGTATTCGACAATGGGGAATGGCGTTTCCGAACCGACTATACAAGGATATACCGGTTACAGCTGTCGTCAGAGTGTCCAGACTCCGGTGGGCCGGTCACGTGTCAAGAATTCTTGACACTCAGCTGCCGAAAAGACTTGGTTAACAAGAATTCCTGTCCCTGGAAGAAAGGAAGACTAAGGCCGAGGTGGTTGGACTGTGTACAGAGGGACACTGCATCATTGAAACTTACCAGAAGATAAAGCGACGTAGCAACAGATCGGATAAAATGGAGAAGGGTGTTGGATGAGGCTAGGGCTCTACAATAGGGATGTTGCGCCTATGATGAATTAATGAAAGAATGTTCATAAAAAAAATAACACAAGGTTTCATATTTTAGATACATCAGTACAAATCTGAGACATATGAAGGTTGTCATAAGTCATAAACATTATCATAAAGAAGTAAAATAAAGGCAGAAATTTATTTATACCTCATTACCCCGGAAAAAAGAATGGATTTTATATTAATTTTTGCTCCAAAATACACTTTAGGACTTTATTTCGGAGGATGTCTTATATTTTTTACCAAAATTACCAAAGGATTATCTATAACTGACGTTCAAAATACACACAATGCAGGATCAAACCTACTTGAGCCCATTCATCGCTATAATCGGGGAGAATATGACCAAGAGGATAGAAGAAAAGCTCATTTTTTAAATGTAAAAAAGTCTACGCTTATTCAAACAAAGCGATATTCCACTTGAACATCGTCATAACTCATCAAATTACGAATTCTGCCATGAAATATGAAAGTATACTTCCTATAGAACCACTAACTCTACTTTCTCGTGTTCAGTAAGAGATGTCTACTTAAATGAGTATATTTTGTTTATGTAGTCTGCTCGTAGTACATTGGAAACGTAGCCATCAGTGATTTTATTCCATGAAATATTCGCCCAAATCTCCATGCTAGAGTTAGTATTTGGAAAAGGCTATGATATCAACAAAGAACTCAAATGCAAGGGCACTCTTTATAACTTTTTATTACAACTTAAGCCATCGCCTTACAAATAATTAATCGAGTCGGTGATATCATTCAGCATAAAAAATAATAGTTGCCATCCCGATCTACAATTGTTCTACTTTTTTTTGGTTAAAGTTAAATTGTTTATGTATAAAAAGGGATATAAATCAATGTAATCATATTAAAATTTTGACAATGATATTTAACCGGCATTCAAAAGATATTTGCACATAAGACTATAAAACGGGGAAAATTAAAATATATGTTTTTTTATAAAATGAAATACATATAATTTTCATAATAACCGACACAAATATAAAAAAATCGCTCCTAATTAACAAAAAATATACATGTATAAATATACACATATGAAATAGTACAAACGAACGTAGAATAAATCCATAGGAACTATTAATAAATAATAATTTAAGCACAACCCACTGGATTACTAGAAATAACTACACCTTTAGAAGGAGTTAAAAAAACATATATACAAGATATACAAACTTTAACAGATCTTAAACATTATAATTTAATACATAACATTGACGTATTGATTTATTTTATTATCACACTAGTAATTTTTTTTTTAAGAACAATTTGACGGAATTATTAAAAAAATACTATATTACATGTATACTTAATACAATATGGAAAGATATCTATAAAAACAATTTGGTAATCAGCTGATAGATACACAAATTTATATTATGACTCTTACAATATTTCCAAATCACAGTGTCTCAAATGGGGGAAACTTTTCTGTAAACAAATAAAAACGTGCGTAAGAATATTATATAATTAATTACATAATAAAAAAAAATAAGTCGATAAATCACCCGTAATTTTAATTCGATCCTGTCAATTTCTCCGCCCATCATATCAACAATATTTTCGCCATGCTTAAGCATAAATCCTTCTATTTCATCGAGTGTACCTAATTTTTTAACTTCCTAAAATAGTTAAAAAAAATATTAATACTTTGAATATGTTACATAAATATGAGACAATTTCACCTCAAGCAAAGAATTGAGATCTTGTTTATCGAGATATGATCTTGTTAATTGTCGTCCATCAAAATCGAGCTCGGCCTAAAAATTTTAATACAAATATGAATGCTATATATTGTTTACATTTCATTTAAAATAGCTCAAGAGTTTTCAATAAAACATTTTTTACGCTATTTAATGTTGAGTATTAAAAAAATTGCTAGTCTCTAAAAAAAAAACATCACGAGACATTAAATCCTTGTCAAAATGCTAATTCTGATCTCTATATTGAAATTTTTGTATGATACTAGTGTAACTTCGGAGAAAAGCTGGAAAATCGGTTTGCTTGGTCTATGACATATGCATGATCAATTCAGCAGTGAGCTAATGCGATGAGAGAATTGGAGACTTCATATTCCCTTTTATGTGTAACATTAACCCGAATATAATTCTAGAAGGATCTTGACTCTCAAAAGGTTTGCTATACTACGCTTCATTATTCGGCACTACTTCATACAACAAGAGCAGGGCTCCATGGGTTGTCATCTATTTAGTAGTGACCTAATCGACATGTATCATGTATCAAGACAAAAAAAACCGTTGCTATGTTATAAACCGGCATAGTCCCGTCCGTATCATTTCTGGGCTCTCAATATTCTCGAGTGCGCCCCTATCCTTCTTACGTAAAGTGTGCCACAAAACACATTTTACACGGGAAACAGTTCCCGCCAAAAGTCGGTGACATCATCGTCATGTTATTCACAGGACCGGGTATAAATATGTCCCATTTTGGAGGCATCCACACATTCGCTCACGCCGTCATGGCAGTCACATCTCCGTGATCTTTATCATCATCTCGTACCGGAGATACGTCTCTGGAATCCTTATCATCATCTCGTACCGGAGATCCGTCTCTGGGACCTTTTCATCACACCCATCATCGAACTGACGACACCTGAAATTCTTCAATAAACATCATCAGCAAAACAAAGCGTGTTTTCACTTTGATCTCGATCTTCGAAGTGATCGTCAACTACCGGACGGTCAAACGTTTTGGCGCCGGCGGTCGTGTAGCTTTTTGATACGCGAGCTCGGGTGCCTTAACATTGGAGGCAACGACGGGTTACCATTTTTGGTACTCTGTCGCGTCCCCTTAACATTGGTGGCAGCGGTGGGTTACCTTTTTGGTACTACTATCGCGCCCTCTTTACAGCTGTCGTACTGCCTCTAAAGTTTATCTATAAATGCCCCAGAGTTTTGTGATTAGTTTAAGATCGTTAGCCATGTAAAAAGGCGATAGCCATGTAAGAAGGCCTTCCGGTACAAAAAGCTTGTTAATCATATCCTCTTTGATGTTGTAATTGTGAATAAGTAATTCTGTGACCCTTGGGCCAACTAGGGCTATTCTTCTGCTGTATTTCTCATCAATAAATATCCTGATATCTCGTTGCGTTCACCAGCAGGATTGGATTCCTACTGAGGTTGGCAGAACTAAATTTATTCTAAGGTTGGGAGAACTGGATTTCTCCTAAGGTTGACGGAACTAGTCTACCCATGAGGTTTACAGGACTGGATTTATCCTAAGGTTGGCAGAACTGGAATTCCCCCGAAGTTGGCAGGACTTGATTTGTTCTGAGGTCGACAGAATTGGATTTCTTCTAAGGATGGGAGAACTGGATTCCTACTAAGGTTGGCGGAATTAGATTATTCTCCTGAGGTTGGCAAAAGTGGATTTCTAGTATAGTATTTTAGGGTGTAATGAAAATATTTTGAGGGGGGAAGCTCAAAAATTAATTGTGACTGAACCCTCTCAAATGCTAAATTCGCCACTGCACTAGCAAAAAAAATTTTACTCAGGCGAACTGAACTGATGAATATAAGAGATGCTTCCTCTCTACTTTCTACTCAGTTTTGGTCTACCCAGCACACATCGGAGAGTCCTTGTATTTTTTTCAAATTGGCAGTCGATAGAGTGCATTTACGCCAATCTGTATTGTATAAATTCCATTAAGACAATACTAAGACTGTGGCAGCCAAAAATAATTGCATTATGTATGGAGAATAGGCCCTAAAAGATTGGCTGACCTAAAAGTTGTTTACAAGATTCCGATCTGGGGATTTTTCATTGACTGATAAACCACGGACAGGACAGCCTTTGATGTCTGACGACGACAAGTTAAGAGTCATAATTGACACCAATCTACGTCTAAACACCAAGGGGATCGCCGCAAAGATGGAAGACAACCAGTCAACCATATTGAAACGGTTTTGCAGTACGTTTAAATTCAACATTTGTTGCTTTGAGTGCGAGACAAAAGGCACGACCCTTTTTTGCATCCTATTCTCCAGACCTTGCTCCATCAGATTATTATTTATTTAGATCCCTAATAAAAAAATTAAATCATTTAAATCAAATTAAATTTTTGCCTCAAAATCAACAGAATTTTACACCAAAGGTTGATGAAAACTAAGAAGAATGTTATAAGGACCGATGGAGATCAATAAAAAAAAGTCTTAAAAAATGATTTAATTTCAACCCAACTTTTGCATCAACCCAATAGAACTTGTCAGAAATTGTGAATGAAAGTGGAGTTATTCTTAAACATGACAACGCCCGACCTCATGCAACAAAAAAGACATGTTTATATTTTTTCTTGAGATTGTTACAGCGATAGGATATAACAAATAACTAGGGCAATTGAAAAGAAAGAGAAGATAATCACTTTTTACAATAAATGCAAGGCGACAAGGCACAAAAATAATCTAAGAAAAAATTAGGGAATTTATATTGGGACTTTTTCCCCATTTACTAAATCTTGAGTCATGAGTTTATCACATTTTCAGATCTTCTAAAAAGACATTAGGGCTTAAAAAAATTATGTTGGTGGTGTGAAAATGAAAATGTCTAGTTTCATCACATACCTTGTATCGGACACAATTACTTCCCATATCAATTCCCTTGACATCGTGTATTGCTCTAACCATAACATCAGCTTCTAGATCGGCGTTGATGTGATCCAGTTGTTCTTGCGGAATTGATCTAAATAAATGTTAAATAAAAACACGCTTTGAAATTTAGTGCCATTCGTCCATCGTCAAAGAAATAAATCTAAATAAAAAATGACGTTACCTGCCAACAAGTGCTCCGACATTGCTAAGTATAATGAACGATGCAACACATCCGAGAATTGTTCCGACAAATAAACTGCCGCAAGCATCCCATTGTGGATTTCCTGTTATCGAAGAAAGTCCCATGAATCCGGCGGCAACAGCTACCCCGCCGACGGCAGCCATATCTTCCAAAAGTACGACATTGATAGACGGATCAGAACCCCGCATAACTATAAAATAAAAATAATATTGAAAAACGATTTTATTTAATCGAGATTATGTATCAATTACCGTAATCTTTGAATGATACTTTTGCCTCCTTTGCTCCCCTTTTGATTGCATTTATTGCGACCAGTAATGTAGCACCTTCCGATATGAGAGCACCTCCGAGAATCACGTACGCCTAATAAATAGATTATCATTAACAATATATAATTCAAATATAAATATGCAAATTTTGTTTACCCAATAGAACGAGTCCATCGGTTGAGGATTTAATAGTCCAGTCACTCCATGGTAATATGAGAGTCCAGTTCCGACGCAAAATATACCGACGCCAGAAATCAATGAAGCCACATAACGCATATTGGTGTAACCGTATGGATGATTTGTATCTGCAATCTATTTTATAACTCATAACAAAATTTGTCAACGTTTTATTTATGCCATGTCGATATGTACGTACTTGACCAGATTTATGGATTCCGTATGCTAAAATCAATTGATTAATTGTATCGGCCAACGAATGAATACTCTCCGAAAACATACTGTGAGATCCCGTATATAGCCAAGCGACAAGTTTGAAGACAAAATTACATCCATTACTGAAAAAAAAGTTCAGTTAAGAGATACAGATACAGTTTAACAGACAGTGACATTGTTTTTTTTTCTGGTCAACACTAAAAGAGCTCGAAATATTAGGTGTAGTAAAAAGTATTGTCGTATTTTTTCAATAAAATTCAAAATCATTTTTTTATACATTTATAGATTTCGGATTATCAGTGTTTTTCGATTATCTATGCAGCCCCTCTGCATCATTTGTGCGGATAATCAAGAGTTTGCTGTACTTTTAAAAATAGTTCGGTGAAAATTTTACCGTCTAAATTAAATCAGTATACAAAATTTTGCCTCGGAGAACAAAATCTTTAACTTTTTCTAAATTAATCCTATTCATTATGGTATGATAATATAATTGCTTACATAGCGACAGCCGTTAATACGACACGGCCGGATCGTCCAGATAAACCTTCCGCCTCTTCTTTCTTCTGAGGATTGCCCAACTCTCTGCGAAAATCACGTAAACGCCTCTTTACAGTAAACACATCTATAAAATAAAACATTAAAATATGAATTATAATAATTAAAATGTATTAGATA
>JAGXCT010033864.1:0-15860 GCA_022495035.1 Philopotamus ludificatus | reverse complement strand
TCTAATACATTTTAATTATTAGATAAAAATAAATTACTTTGATGATATCTTCTAAGCTCCATATCCCTACGTATATGCTCCTTTTTCAGATTTTCATTATTACCCCAAATCTAAAAAAATAGAATAATTCGATAAGAACTTTCCGATGGTCTCATGTATATATATTTTGCTATCACCTCATTTGATTTCGCTTCGACATCTCGTAACCAATACACGGTAATCGGTGGTTCTAGCTCATAAGGTGATCTACGTTTAATCTTTGGCAATGATTCTAAATCTGTAGGTTTTAATAGATAATCAGACATGGCCCTAACTGGAGTTATAAAATTTCGTTCCAACGAAGATGCAGTGAGATCGACTCGTAGACGTTTAACGACTGAAAGTAAAAATTTATTATATAAATATAAGAACTTTAATGTTAGTCAGACTCCATATGTGTCACGAAAAGTAACTGAAATATATGTTAGAAGGATACAAAAGAAATTGGGTATTTGATAACCGAATGTTCGAGTGCAGTTTGCGACTAAACACTGTGAAGAATGCATTTTTTTTTGCACAAAATTGTTGTTTAGCATTATTTATGAGTAATAAAATTGATGTTATTATTAAAAGGGTAAAATGTTGAAACCAGAAATTGGATGGTAGAAAGCAGATGAATCTGGACGACTTTCGATATTTGAAAATTACCATATTGAGATCCCTGGTCGAGTTGGATCCTCGATTAACCATTGAGGAATTATCGCAGAGACTCAAATCTCCAAGGTCGTCTGTACAGTCACATTTTGCAACGCATCGTTAAAACAAATAGAATGGAAATTTTGGACAGCGCACGTACTATCCGAAGAAAAGAGCGGAGAAACCCATGCAATTTTTTGTTGTCGAGACAAAGAATTTCACCTTTTTTACACCAAATTATAACTGGAAATGATAAATGGATCGTTTGCAATAACACAAGTCGGAAAAGGCAATGCCTTTCTCAAAATCAAACTCCCTTTCCAACCCTCAAGCCTAGTTTAACACTCAAATTTTCTCTTTACGGCACATTTTGGAAAAAACGCAAGAATTCAACATTGAAACCCACCACCTGATAATCGCGTAGGACAAAGTTTACAGGCCTAAGCTATACAAGGCGATGAGGAGACTCAATATTCCTCAAAAGTTGATAAATATGGTAAGGCTTGCAATGTCGGAGGTCAGATCCGAAGAATTTGAGGGTGTATGGTGTGTTGAACATAGCACTCGAGGTGTAATATGAGACTCCGGCATGGAAACAACTGACAACATTCTAAATAAATCAGTGCAGCTTAGACTCAGACGACATAGACATTGTGGCCAGATCTCAGGTGGCTCTCAAGGATGCATACAAGCAAATAATGAGAGCGGCAATTGGCATGGGACTAAGGATCAACGAGACTAAGCCAAAATACATGCTCAAGTACCAAGGACGAATCCTTGAACCCCTGAGAGTCCAGTAGTACAGCTTCGAGGCTGTCACTCACGTCAGAACTCACATATCTCAGCTCACTTATTACAAATAATATTGAAACCAATTTGGAAATACGAAGAAGAACCATGCTAGCAAACCGGTGCTACTTAAGACTTCAAAAGCATCTATGGTCGAGATTCCTCTCAAAGAAGACCAGAAGTCAAGCTCTACAAGACCCTCATTAGGCCTGTCCAAGCATATGGATCTGGATATCCTGAAATAGAGAATTCTGAGACGAACTTTTGGAGCCGTATTCGACGACGGGGAATGGCATGTCCGAAGCAACGAGGAGCTGTACCGACTATACAAGGATATACCGGTTACAGCTGTCGTCAGAGTGGCCAGACTCCGGTGGGCCGGTCATGTGTCAAGGATGCTGGACAATCTTGGCTGCCGAAAAGACTTGGTTAACAAGAATTCCTGTCCCTGGAAGAAAGGAAGACTAAGGCCGAGGTGGTTGGACTGTGTCACATACTGGTCACAGCTATTGTCAAAGTGGCCAGACCCTAATGATATTTTGATATTAAATTAAATGCTAGTGAATAATTCGCAGTGCAAAATCTCTCTACAGAATGAACGTTTTATTGCACACAACTATGCATTTGAACAATAATAACGTTCCTCTACATCTCGTTCGATTATCATCACTACTCAGTACAAAAATTATATTCATTTATGTATATAGTGGTTCCACTAGTTTAATTTTAAAAGAAATCATATTGAGAATACCTTTAGGCGGCTCGGCAGGTTTAGTTGTAACATTTTCTTTTTTAAATGTGATATCGGTAATGGTGGAATCGGATGTGGCTTTTGCTTCGACGACTAATCTTGTGCCACTTTTCATGTCCATTTCTTTGATTACAGTTTTTTCGTGGACCAAATTGTTTTGCAAATTCGACGATAGAGCAACCGGTGTAATTTTATTTCCTACATCTGTCGTATTTTTATTTTTAGTATCAGATATTTTAGAATCGTCGCTTGAGCTGCTAAACAATAACAGACTCAAAAACGATGTATTGTCCATTGTTGGCTGTTTATGCATTGTGATATTTTTGCATTTGAATTGAAGCGAATGGAAAGAAGATAAACAGAATTTATTATGGATGCCATTAATGCGTAATAAAAATTCCCTTTCGCAATTATTATATGCAATTATTGATGCATTGTATTTGATATTTTTTACAACCGATAACGATCTAGGAAACATTTTCAATAATTGGTAAAGAATTAGCTTGATGAAGAAACTGAAATAAATTATTAAAAGTGTTATTCTATTAAATGATTATATTAATAATGAAAAAAAATTAAGATAAAGATACCTTGGTTATTACTTTTGAATAAGTATAAGTATAATTTGCAAAAATATTATTCCACAAATAGATAGCAGTATACTCTAAAAAATAAAGAAAGTTTTTTTTTTTATTTATTCAGCTTTAATTCAACTTCGTATAAACTTGATTCAAACATAAAATAAATGTCTTACCGATGTTTATATTTTTTTTCTCCTATATGCTTTCTAAATAAATTATTTAAACCTGAAATTAAATAGGTAAATTATTAAAAGCCAACAAACAAATAATATGTCAGATATTACAATACATAACAATTGATTATGTTGCGAAATTCTCACATATCTTTAATGAATATTATACAAAAAGAACAATGCTGATAATTGTAATAAATATACATTTATTTTATTTTTAGTTCTTTATCCGAAAAGTGTGTCAGCATCTGATTATACATATGTTTTTCAATATAAACAAAAAAGGCTGAAAATTATCTGTAAAAATATATAACAATAACAAAATTAACACAAAAGCATAGAGATCTTTGACTTGTGAGGTCATGAATGTAAATATAATTTAGCATTTAAATAAATTTTAAGACGAATAATTATTGACATATATTAAATCAATCCTTTATTTGAAACATTAATTGTTATTCTAAGCAGAGTTATTTATTTGTGCATGTGACATTTGATCGAATTATATATTTTTGCGTAATTGACACTATTCGTGCAAAACGTCAAAAAGACATTTGCGATTATTTATACTCACTTATCCATTTTGAGATGTGGCTATGATCAATTGTGTTAACAGATCAGCGTAGCGCAGCTACCGAGAACGGCCGGATATTTCGGACGTTTCCAGCTGTCAAATCGAGCCGGTGTTGCCAGTGGTCATAACACGACGACAATCGTCCATTGCTTTTAATAAACATTATACATAAATAAATTAAGATTATTTCACAAACCTTATTGATTACATCCAATACATATCAATTATGATATTGTGCTAATAATTTTTAATGTTTATAAAATACATATGCAATAATTACATCGAGGCAATGCATTTTTTATCAAATGTTTTTGACCTCGATTGCTATAAGTGTGTTGTTACTTTAATCTTGGCTACAGATTTTTATCTTGGATAATATTTATATGTTTTCATTGAGGAAATTTGTATGAAAAATCAGATTTCCCTTTTCTTGATATAATTTCGACAAAAAAAGTCGACAAAAGAAATACTTTAGATAATGTGTTTGTATCAAAAAGAATATACAATTTGTAGGTCAAATTTTATTTAGGTACTTTTTATGATATATAATAAGACTAAGCATATAGATGAAGAAGATGAATAAGAAAACATATTGAAGCTTGATTTTAATTCATAATACATGTAATATAAAATAAGTTTTTGTTAATCAAAATATGGTTATACAAACCAGTGTTATGACTTGGAGGTAACACGCATATATTTCGATAATGCAAGTTAACCACAACTGAGCTAAGTTAGTAGTCGGATATATAGGTGTCCTATGAAACAATGAATTCAGGGAATTCTTTATAACCAGGTACAGTAACCCCCCCCTATAACGTCAAGATAGTTTCTACGTTATATGAGGGACGTTATAAGGGGTTAAGGTTTTTCAATTTTATTTTTTGATTTGAAGAAAATCAGTAAATCAAAACATTTTAATTTTTCTTTTTTTTACATTTTTACGTGTTTACCAGCGCAAATGACTTGCCTCGCGCGATGAGCGATATCCTTACGAATATGAATTATATGGTAAAATCTTTCAATTCAACTCTTGAATCCTTCGACTGAGATTACTTTATATGTGTTTTGGATTGTTTGGATAGTCCAATAGGTGTCCAACAAAAACTAAGAATTCAAGGAGTTCTTTATAACACTGGCCAAGGGGTATGTAAGAGGAAGATACCCTTCGCATGTTTTATAAAAATATATTTATGTAGTTAGTTTGACGAGATGGAATTAATTAATTTAATACCATCTATCCTGCGTTGAATAAATAATTATAAAACAAATAATATTCATTTCAATCCACGACCGTCACATTTACGGAGGCGGTGATACGGGAAATGTTATTAGAAGAAATTATATTCACTACCAGATGCCAAGCGACTTCCTCTCCGCTATAGAAGCAACCTCTATCATCCTAGAGACTGTCTCTAGTCTCATTCAAATTCTTCTTTATAGAACTCACGTCAGACTTCCTGCTGAGGCCATTAAGGCAGACTTAACTAAAATAATAAATTCCGAAAAGACCGTCTCCACCATTACAGCAGGCGATTTCAATGCAAAACATAGAAACTGGAGTTGCATAGCCTAGAACAACGCCGGCAAATTAATAAATAATTTCAGCAGCAAACATAGCTGGCAAATCTGCGCTCCAAAAGACTTTACATACGGCGGCAATCTTCAAGTCAGAAATCCAAGTCTCCTCGACTTTGCTATACTAAACAATAATAAATTCACACCTAACATATGGCTTCAGATGAGCTGTCCTCAGACCACAAACTCATAATCCTAAAAATCCTCCTAAATGATCGCTCCAATCCTTCCATAACCATTGATATTCCAGTCACTGTAACTTTTAACAATGTTTGTAGGTATTGCCTATTTTCTTTTTCATCCGTGTTTAGTGTCTGATATTCAATTTTGATGTTTTTTATAGTTAAGAATGTAGAAATTTAGTATTAATCTACTGCTGGTCGCAAAGACTGCTGCGCGACTCAGTGTTTAAAAGATGTGGAGAAGAGGCAGTATAAGGATGAATGGGTTGTACACGCATAAGCGTCTGATTTGTTCAAGCTATTGTTTAATATTTTTTGCGCAATAACGGTTTCGGGAGAGGGATTCTGTGATAAAGTAAGGAGTGTATAGGATCGTAAGTCGCAAGTGAGGATATTGACGGGTTTATAGGTTCGAATTTAGGGAGGTTTTAATAAAAAAGAGGATGGCGCATTTTTTAATTAAATTAGAGAGCGGAGGTATGTTTAGGTCTTGTTGCATGTCTGTGTTCCTGATGAACCAGGGTGCATCGGTGAATGGTAAATTGGTAATGAACTTTTTCTACCTATAAGAGGACGGAGGATCGCGTTGTTGTAGTTAATTTTTTGAATTACGTTTTCTATATGTTTTTTCCAAGAAAGTTTTTTTATCAAAAGTTACCCCGAGATACTTCGCTTCGGTGCTCCAAGGTACATAAATGTCGTTAATTTTTGTTTGAAGAAGAATTAATTTATTTTTTCTAGCGAAAATAATTGCCTGAGTTTTTTCCGTATTTATTGTATTAATAATAAGCCATTTGTCACTCCACTTTTGAAGTTCGTTGATATAAGTTTGTAGATTTTTGCTGATGGCTTCTGAACTGTGACTGCAGCTAATTAGGGCAGTGTCGACTTCGTATAGCGCTAGGAGGTAATTACTCTTATTGTCTAGTATTGGGATATCACTTGTGTATATTGAAAAGAGAAGAGGTGCTAAGTTTGATCCTTGAGGAACTCCTGCCTTTATCGGATGAGGAAAAGAAAAGTCTGGATTATTTTTTACGCTAAATTGTCTGTTTGTTAGAAATGGTTGAAATAATTTTATATATGGACTAGGGAAATTGGCTTTTATTAATTTGTTAATTAGACCTTCGTGCCAGACCTTGTCAAAAGCACGGGTGATGTCTAAGAAGATGGCGCCGGATGGTTGTTTAATATTTAATCCTTTTCCGATGAATTCCGTTACTCGAAGAATATGATATAGCATTTGACAGTTGTTTATTGTTGTTATTGTTATTGTTTGACGTTTGACGTCGATGGTTGTGATGGTCCTCTGGCGACAATACTAATTCGCGTAGGTAGACATGAGCTGATGTATTTTTCACGTAGTTGCACAATATGTATGTGCGCAAAAATGAATCACTATCCACTGGACGGAATTGTCATTAATGTCAAAATGCCATTTTGAGCACATTAAAAATTACGGTCGTTTTTCAAAAGCAAAAAAAAAGAATAATTTTTTATTCATTTATTTTTAAGTAGAATATTAACAGTTGTTATCGGTTTGATACGTGAAATGTGTGTTTTTGTGAAGTGCATCAATAGTTTTGGATGGAGATGGACTTCTTGGAGTGACGGAGAATCAGTTTCTGGCGACTACATGCAGAAGTAGGTCTAATAGTTTATTATCACTCGAATACATATCATAATACACGTCTCTGTATTTATGTACATATTTATTTTGTACAGAATATGGCCAGTAGAAGAGAGCTCATAATAACGCAAAGGTAGGAATAATGCCTAGCTGGGAGAACTGGATTCGGTGAGTCTGATATTTATTTTTTAAATTCTATCTTCGTCGATGATGAATTATTGATTTTTTCACATTTTCTCTTATTTAAAATAAACGGATGTAATCAAAATATTTAAAATAGTAAATTATTAACATAAATAATTTAATTGCTATATTAAATCAAACGTACAGTCGCGCGCAATAATACGCGCACATCATATATAACAGAAATTATTTTCAACGTCAATCGAATTAATTCCAACGTAAAATTTTTAACGAAAGCTCAAATTTGAATTTGAAACGATGGCGAATCCATAGTCTTTGGCACAAGTCACGTTTCTATCGAGGCATATTTAAAATTTAATTATTCTACGCGTTTGTGCTCTATGATGAAAATGCGAATGGGAAATCCTGGTCCTAGACGTTCATTCATTGACGAAACTTTATTTGAATATGATCGCAAAACGTTATAGAATCAAAGCATTACTTATTTAATTCGATATTTATTGAATTTCTTCTATCAATTTTTAAAAAATAAATTAACCGCCGTTATTGTTTATAAATATATTTAAGTCGATATATTATTGTATTTAAATCATTTTCAACGAGACGTCGTGTATCATCCGACCATTTATTTGCATACACCATTTCACTCGAGTTTGCATTTCTGATAAACACGGCATTTCAAATATTTTGAATATGCATTGAGCGGTTGTTTGTTTGTTGTTCATCGGCAAGTCTGAAAGTTGTTTGCAGACAATGTACACAGAAAACGTGGATTTTTTTTGTAATATTTTGTAAATAAATCAATAGATAAACAAAAAAATGTTATCTAAACTTGTCGACAGCACAACTGTTAAATTTTATAAATTATCACGTATTCTGTATGTATGAATAATATCAGGGGGACCAAAAAGAAATAGCGTATTTTATAACTAAATTGGAAATATTGTTTAGCATTATTTATCAGTACTAAATTTTATATTATTTTATAAGGTAACATGTCGAAATCAAATATTGGTGAAGGACACATCTGACATTTAATTTTTGTTCCAAAAGATGTTCCTAAGTCCAGACGACCTTCCAAATTTTATGATGACATATTGAGATCCCTGCTCAATCGTATTCTGGAATAACCATCGATGAATTAATCCCAGAAACTGAGAGAGGAGAAACACATGGAATTCTTTGTTGTCGAGACATAGAATTTAACCATTTTTTATCAAACTGTAAATTTAAATGAGAAATGGATCGTTTACAATACATACATCGAAGATAGCAATGCTTTTTTTAGAATTAAACATCCGTTCCAATCCTTAAGCTTGGTTTAATATTCCTTAAGTACTTTTGTGCATTTGGTGGATATAAGAGGAATAAGTCATTACGAATTATTAAAACCGGGTGGAACAATTACTACAGCTGTTTACTGTCAACAATTGGAAAGATTTAACCATAAAATAAAAATCAAACGTCTAATTTTGCTTAACAGAAAGGGAAAAATTCTTCGCCATGATAATGCACGCCTTTATAAAGCAAAAATGACCCAAGAAAAAATCAGGAGTTAAACTGAAAAGTTCTAGTACACCATTCATATTCCCCAGACTTTGCTCATCTGATTATTTTTTCTTCAGGTTCATGGAGCACAATTAAAAAAAAACGTTTTCGAAATTACAGTAACTGTAATTGAAATCACTTTCAAGTAACTCCTTAAAATATCTCAAAACTGTGTCGGTTTTGGGATTTTTTTCTAATAATACAAGTTATTCTCGTATTATTAGAAACTAGATAGAACTGGATTATATAGTCTTAAAAATATTTCCAAGAAAATAACCATATTTGAAGATACATTTTAAGTTAATTGGCAAAATAAACAAAGAAAATCACTCTTGTCTATCTAGTCTTCCTATCTATTCTTCTGGTCATTTATTGTTAATATTGGGTACGATCAATTTTGAAAATAATGTCAAATCAAAGAGTGTTTTTTAGTTTGTTTAGTATTGTTATTTATATATTAATCCAAAGTAAAGACCACTCAAACTCCCATTTTCAAATAATATAGTTTCTTTTTTGTTACAGACATGAAGCTAATATTATTTTGAACTTCGCACGGCAATTATCATTTGTTCAGCTGATTTAAATTCCTAATAAAGTGACCGTGTTAAAGAGGATTCAATAGATGCTGTTCGATCGAGTGGATCTGATATTTGTAGCATATACTTTTCGGCTAATGTTTTAAATATTTTTTAATGACCTCCCTTGTTGTTTTAAGAGTTGTTATGGTAAGCATTACGTCGTTTTTATTGTCATCGAATGATTTAGGATTTAATACATATTTAAGTGTATCGCTTAAATCTGTATGTCTTCGTTTTTCCATATGTTTTTCTTTGCTCAATGCAGATTTTTCAGCATAAGCCTAACTGTTATTATAAACAATTAATAAAACATCTCAATGGATTGATTTTCGTATTTTTTTGCTAAAACAAACCTTTTTCATATCGGGATCAGAGCTTGGATTTGCACTCAGACAAATATTACAAAATATATGTATTGAAATTCAGAAATTATGTGATATGACGTAATCTCTCAGCACACTAACATTTGACCTAGAACTTAATGCAATGCAAAAATCGAACTCAAACAATCTGAAGATTAGAAAATACGTGTAAAGGTTATCTAATGTAACCAACAAACAATTTTATATTATCGATAACTAGAATAAGTTTGCTTAAACATTAAAATATTATATTTATTTATTTATATAATGCGTGGTTGGCATTACAGCGTGATACGATTCGCCAAAAACGCATAAAAAAATATTTACATGTGTAATTAGTGCATCATGCACCAAGACCGTTGATGTTATTAACTGTCTAAAATAAATAACAAAAATTGAGCTAATCATTTATCACGTTGATCGCGTTTGTAATTATTTTTTTCGATAACGTTATTTCCAAGAAAGTTTTTTTTATCAAATGTTAGAAAACCTGGATTTTATCAAAGTAGGCGGAGAGTTCTGGACCAGGAACCACAGATGTCGTTGATTTAATTTATTTATTAAATATTTTTACACCAATAGATGGCATTACATGTAAATTAATCTGCAACAAAATGTTTATTATTGACAATTCATTATAATATTAATTGCAGCATTTAGTGAATAAATGATAAAATATGGTAATATTACATAATATTACAATATAAGCTTAGATTATATATTATGATGCATTCGTATTAATTTTTGTATTTATTTAAAAAAATAATATCAGTCTCTAAATTTGATAGTGAATAGTCGGGATTAGATAAAAAAAAACGATACAAATAATGAAGTTGACTTTCGTTTTCTTTTTGTGTTTTTCATAAAGTAAAATACAATTAAATATATTTCTAGAATATGTATTGCAAAATAGAAATACTGATTTAAATCAATGATGTGTTTTTGTTGGCCTGAAAGCTACGAGTGAAATCTGACGACTCTAAAAAAAAAATTACTTTTGTTAAATATCAAAATTGTCAGCTTTATGCTAAATGCTATTTTTTTCTCACTGTGTGATAGTTAATCTATCCATTTTTCATCTTCAATCTCCTATCTCGATGATTTTAATGCATGGAATATTTTTTGCTTCAATTGTCAGTCATCTTATGGCCAAACATCAAAAATGTCTAACTGCGCGACTACATCTTTTAGACAAAGTTACTTTTGTACCCAGGATGAAGCTGTGTCAGAGCTCCATCCCTTGCCAGTTCAATGTGCCAACCCTGGCCGGTGCAATCGATGCAACAAAAGCAGTTTTTTATCTTGAAACGCGTGATATTAAAAATAAAACTAAAAGCTTCTTAGCATTGCAACATTCATTAAGAAGCGCTTTGTGCGCAGATACTTCAAGAAGAATTTTTTAAAGTTATGAAATTAGTGATTATGATTATCCACTCCATTTAAGCTAAAGCTCTAAATAATCGCTAAATCAAAGAACTTTTATTTGAATTAGAGAGTGATTACGATGATCTTCTGCTTCATAACAAGGTACGTTGGTTATCAAGAGGTAACATTTTAAAACGATTCGAATCCCTATTACCAGAAATCAAAGCATTTCTACTTGAGAAGGGTGTTCACTATCCAGAACTAACAGACGATCAATGGATCCAAAATTTTAATTTCGTGGTAGACGTTACGTCTAATCTAAATCGACTTAATCACAAACTACAAGAGAAAAGAAACTCATTTTTTTCAAAGTTAGAAGTAGTCCTTTCATACAAAAACAAATTATTCCTTTTTGCTCAAGATTTTGAAAGGGAAACATTGTTTCTCTTTCCGAGTTGCTGAAGTATCGCCAAGAAAATAATTCATCTATTGACAAACACTATTTCAAAACCAACCATTTTAAATATGAGGGAAGCATTTCTCAGCCGGTTTCAGGAGTTTAAAAACAGCAGAGAGACCTTAGCGTTCGTTAAACACCCTCTTAATGCTAGGATAACAGATTTGAAATTGACATTGGTAACTTTGAAACTTTATCGAACTGAGAAGTCGTCTTATTGATGAAAACCTGGAATCGTGCCTAAAATTAAGAATAACAACATACAAACCTGACCTACTTAAACTTTCCAAGGAGATGCAGGACATAGTTTGCATTAAATGTTTGTCAGTCATTGTCATGGTTTAAATTTATGGATTCCTTAATTACATAATATTTGTTATCTAAAATTTTTATTAAGTACGAAATCATGTTTTATTTACTAAAATTATAATAAAAGTTTGCTAAATTAATAAACAGATTTGGCTCTCAATTTTTTTTCGTTCAATCGTTCTAATGTACATATTTGGCTCTTTGGGCTAATGAGTTTGCCGACCACTGCCGTAGGGGAAATGCCGCATCAACAGTATGGAGTCACGCAACGTCTAGGTAAGGACAAGACCACAGAACGTGGCTTTAATCCTGACGGACCAACCCACACTAACAGTGCGGAGATGTTACTAGGTTAAACTCTTTAATGAAATTACCGTGACCAGTCAGGAATTGACTAACCCAAATGTCTGAGAAGTACCTACCATCTCTAATTTAGCCTGGCTGATTTTAGGAAAGAAGATATAGGTAATCCGACCTTTGGGGGTGGAGTCCCACCTCTCCTGGCACTGATCAAGAGCTGATTCGCGGACGCATGGCTTTAGATTTGCCAAATATTCGCCATCGAGTGGCGCCGACGACAACGGGACTGTTTTTTAAGATTTTATCTCACCTGGATTTCAAGGTCGAGCGGAAGGATGCTATCAATAATTAAAAGTGATACTGTTGAAGATGTGTGATAAGCGCGAGTAAGATTAAGGACAGGCAGTGCAATCCCACAGAAGATGGAATTATAGGCGAACAATCGCGATTTATGTTCTACGCCCCATGTGTTAGATGTGATATATCAATAATTATTGCACTTAACGTGTTTACTTGAACTCTTATATATAATAAACTTGTTTTTATTGGGATAATATGTTGGAAATTCCCAGTATTTTATTATCAAAAGTTTATCAAACATTTGACTCTAGATAATGATGAAGTACAATTATTTTTTATATTATTAAAGCAAGGTCAATAATATATGGTTTAAGGTTTATTTAAGGGTATTAAATTTTTTTTATTTAATATTCCTAATTTTTGTTTTCCTTAAAGTAAATGCTAAAGTAGGATAAAAATTGAAATGAAAAGAAATATGTATTTGTTATATATTTTATTTATTTTAAACAATGCGTGACTAATAATATAGATTGATCCAGGTCATTAAAAGAGGATAACATATATATTAAATTCAAAATTATAAAGAAGGTCCTTAAAGCAACTAATATAGTACCAGGGGGTCCTGTACTACAATTTAATTTACATTTATTTCATTGCCTTTACTTACTTTTATTGTAAGAAATTTTCAGTTGTGCTCTTTTTTCAAAAGAATTAGAATTAAATAAAATTAAAAAAAATATATTAGAAAATAAATTATTAAATAAAATTTTCCAAAATTATGAGAGATTGATTAAATAATTAATTGAAAAAAATATAACATTTTATTCAATTGATTACTTTTCCAATATATTTAAAAATTAAAATATTTTATCCGTTGAAATGTACAAATGGTTAATCTAATGGTGTTTTAAAATATCTGATAAAAATAAGTCGGGTTTAGAGCTATAAATTAAAAAAACAACAATAAAAATGTTTTTATTTATTATCATTTATATAACATTAACATATTTATGTTTGTACATACATATTACCATTACAATATGATTATTATTAATTGCAAACATGTTATTTATATTTTACAAACATCAAGATATAAAGATATAATTATTTTAGATTTAGTAAAGAGTTTTTAATACATTATCAAAAATTTTAGGCCATAAATTATTGCTATATGGTGTACAAATGAAGCCTTATATAAAAATCATAATATTACATTGTATCATACTAAAAAAAATATTCTTCACAAATATCGGGATACCATGACAAAGTGTACTTCCATTCTCTATACGTATCATCATCTAATTTTGCATTGTTACAATCGGCACGACTGATGTCGTCGATACAAGTTGGGAATTTTCCATCCGTAAAATATTCACTAGAAATTCGTTTATTGTTTTTGGGATCTAACCAATTATCTAAACAGTGGCAGAAGAAAGGATTCCCGTTAAGAATTATTTCAGAAAGATTTGTGGATGGATTCATTAAATTAAATATACTTTTTGGTAATTTAATTAACCGATTACAGGACAAATCGAAATCAATTAATTTTGACGAATTCCAGATATAAATTGTCATTTCGGTTATTTTATTATTTTTTAAATTCAATGTCGTAAGAGACGTATCCTTCATTACCTTGAAATAGAATTTTTCGATGTCATTGTTATTTAATTGAATAGTTTGCAATAGACGATTGAATGTAAATGTATTTGTATGAATTGATTTTATTCTATTACCTCCTAGAGCCAAAAATTCCAACATTGTGTTTTCACTAAAAATGCCTGGACTTAAATACGAGATTCTATTATTTTGTAGTTTGAGTGTATGTAACCGAGGACAAAACGCAAATTGTTGCTCTGATAAATTTTCGATAAGATTGTTTTGCAAATATAAATGTGACATATTTACCAATGATACAAAATACGGTAATTTTTTTAGCTCATTATTGTTCAAACTCAATTCCTTTAATTCTATGTTATTTATCAACAAATTTACCGGCAAATGTTTTAATGTATTATGAGACAATAACAAATATTCTAATTGTGATAATCTATTAAAGTGATCAGAAGTTAGTATTTTAATATTATTATATGATAAATTCATTCGAAAAACTTTCCGGATGTTTTTAAATATGTTAGTTGGCAATACAGTTATATTATTATGTGATACATTAATGTTGTACAATTCTGTTGCATTTTCAAAAATATTTTCTTCCACGATTGATAGTCCTATATATCTTGCGTCTATATTTTGAATACTTGAACAGCTTAACATATTTTTATACCAAATATATTCAGCACTTCTCTTGTAACTGTAACTATAGCTTGTGCACATTTCATTAATTTGAAAATTATAAGATAATGATGCAAGTTTTAAGCTTCCATTGGCAAAAATTAATTCTCCAGCATTGGATTGTAATAAATTGTTATTCAACAATAATACCTCTAGCATCGACAAAAACATAAATGTTCTCGGATGAATAAAAAATATCATATTATACGAGAGATTGATCGTTTCCAAATTTTCGTTATGTTTAAATATATCCTTTGGAAGAAATCCAATCTTGTTAAAGGATAAATCAAGTGTCGACAAATTTCGCATTTCGTTGAACGCTGATTCTTCTAGGGTATATATATTCGCAAACGAGGAATGTATTCTAATGATATTTGGAGTTCCCCGAAAAAGTGAAGACGAAACTGCATTTGGATGTTCATTGTCGTTTTCACACCTGAACCATTCTAAATCAGGTTCAGATACACAAACTAGATTTGTTGCACTTTTATCAATTAACACTAAGATGGATATTGATAAATATATAAAACGACTTTTGAAAATCATTTTATGTGACGTGGTCAATTGGCAAAATTAATAATGGACTCTGCAATGAGTATACTGCAAGACGTCAATATTAAATTGTACTGAGCACAATCAAACTCAAGAGAAAGGCTATCTGTTTAAACTCTTTATGGTCCGCGCGAATATTTAGAATTTATATAATATATATTTTTTTTAATTTCATATAAAAAATGAATAAATTACATTAGATATTCCGATATTTGTGTACAACTTTTGCCTCTATGTTTTAAATCACATTTTATTTTTTACTTACTATTGTGGGCTATAGTTTTTCCGATGAATCTAGGCTCTGCCTACCATCTTCGTAATTGAAAATTTTGAGATCGGATTTACAGTTTATTTTTTGTGATTATCTGTTTTTTTTTAAATTAATTGTTTTACACCAGTGCATAATATTTATTATGCCCTGTGCATTATGTTTTTTATGCACTTTCAAAAAAAGAACATGGTGATATAGAACAGTGCTTCCCATAATTTGGGCCGCGAAAATGTTCAATGCAAAGTGCAAATATTCATTTATGAATATTTTTCCACATATTTAGGGAATATATATATTTAAGTCTGTTAAATAACAATACATATGAAAACATATTTATATACACCGAGAAGATGATGCAAATTTGAGAGCAAATTCTTTGCAATACAGCTCGATGAAACTACTGATACAGTTTTTTCACGTCAAATGCACCTTTCTTCAAATCAAATGCACCT
>JAGXCT010033863.1:1645-20672 GCA_022495035.1 Philopotamus ludificatus | reverse complement strand
AATTTGCCGAATTGTTTAATTGAATATTTCGCGGCGCCCTTATGACGACACCGCTCACACTTTGGGAGTCCCTGGGCTAACTGATGAAGCGAAAAATATAAATATATGTATTTAAAATAATAAATAAAAGTATTTTTACAAGCTATGTATTTTTTTAACGATGTATTCTTATTTCTACGTGTCAAGAAACGAAAGCTTCATTTATATTGAACAGACGGGTTCAAGAGTTCATCATCATCAAATTCAGAGTGTTCTTGATTTAATTGTACAACTTATTTTTTCTGACCAGTAGAACCAACACACCCTGAGAAGGAAAGTCCTAAAATGTGAGGTCGATAATCGCCTTAGTTTCGATACTTTTGCTCCCTCTTTCTCCTTAATAACGGGGCTTATCCTCACTAGCGGACCGCGTTATTTCAAAACCGTGTAAACAAATATGAATCTATGTAAATTACTTTTACCCTCTAATAAACCAAACCAATCAAAAACAGCCGACACAAATTAGCAGCCAAAAGTCGACAAAAATGCACTAATACTCTAAGAATGTTTAAATTCAAATATTTCGTATTATTAATATTAGAACCATTACACCCTGAGAAGGAAAACCCTAAGATGAAGGTCAATAATCGACTTATTTGTCGTTAAATCGATACTATGATACTTTTGCTTCTTCTTCCTCTTTGCGCAGGGGACTTCTCCTTTGGATAGTTCCTGACTATGATGAAAGGATTTCTATTCCGCATCAAGATTAATGATGGTTGTGGTTTGTCACATCGAAACCCATAGAAAAGAGGAAAGTGGATACCGAGACAAACCTCCTTCTATTTGCACAGTAAGGAGGATAAAATCCGATACCAACAATGATTGAAATGCACGTCCAATGCCAACAACGACCAAGAGAAGGAAACCTTTTTATAAAATCGCATTCTGATAAGACCCAAACACTCGGCGAGTGAGTGTCTCATGGCTGGCAAGTAATGATGCTGATGATACGAAAGTAATAAACAGAAAAAAAAGTACGAAAGTCTAAGACCACTTGTACAACGACCATAAGAACTTATTTTTCCGAGAGAAGGATGTGAACAAGGATGTATTTCCATCGCCAAAACTTCAAATAACAACGATGTTGTTACAAGCGCGGTGCTCATTTATCCCGACCGACCGCAACTGCGCATGCGTCAATTACTTTAGGTATTCACAGACCACACACTGCGCACGGCGATACCACCGTATTTGCGCCATCGACCATGTCCCCTCGTGCACCCCGATTGCAATTTTGATTTTCACATTATTTTCGCAAACGTAATTTGTGCTAATGAAATTGCGCTCGGTGACTCACTGTGACGTTTTCGTGTTTTGAAGTTCGTTGCCACGATGACGTGCGTTGGAAGGTTCGCGAACCGGAAATGGTTATTCATAAAGGATTCGCGCAGCAATCTTTGCAGCATACGAAATTAAACTCGCATCAATTAAGTGTTTGATCAAAATAATATTACGCGGAATCGATTCTCGGAACTGGGGATGCGGAATGCGTGGGAACGTGTGTTACACACTTTAATGTGCCGAGCGGTAAAGTTATTGAGTTACGGTAAATGGAGATTACTTTCGGGCGACGGACAATGAGCGTGTGCACCTCGAGATGTTTAAATGATACATGAAAATATGATCGATGCGGATGTGTGTCATGGCTGACGTGCGAATGTTTTATTGGCGTCGTCTTCGATTAAGCACACGATAATAATGTGGCGGTTATTGTGTGCATTGTTAATTAATCGGGTGCTCGCGATCTTTAGCATTTTAAGGATTGGGGAGTTAAACTATTTTTTATTCATTAAATAATCAATTTTTGATGAATAATTCATCAATATCTTGACTTGAAATGCTTAGGGACTATAATATACCCCTTTCGGACGACTTGTTTATTTTCGAGCCGCGCTGACGGATCGATTAAAACAAAGTTTTACATGATTTACATGAAAAACTTACGAATCAGGATTGAAAATGTGTGCTTACCTGAAACAATAAAAAACATACAGTTAGAAATGTTAGAGTAAGTGTAAAATATATTGACTTGAAATGCTTGGGGTCTATTTTCCATTATAAATTCGGACGACGCGGTTGTTTTCGAACTGGCGTGACGGATCGGTTAACGCGATAACGTTTAACGTGAAAAATCGGGTAACACGAAATAAAACCAACATAATACTATGTGATTTTATACGATAGTTTACGGTTAACACGAAACAAAAAATATTTCGTGTCAAACGTTTTCCGCTGTATTTTTTGATAATTATATATAAAAAAGCTGATTTGTAGCGAAAAAAGTTAAAAAATCTAAAATATCGTTCAAATTATGAAGCATATCATAAATAACTATGTTTATTCTTAGAATAATCATAGTTATATACTCAAGAAATTGATGAAGAATTCATCAATATTTTGGCTTGAAATGCTTGGGGTCTCTGAGAGACCCCCTTTGGACGACGCGGTTATTTTCTAGCCGCCGTGACGGATGGGGGGGGGGTAATGCGATGTGATTATAATTATGATTTCTGATATTTAGTATTAAACTTATAATAACACGATTAATATAATAATAATTTTATGCCACGATCGCTAATTAATCCGGTCGGTGTCTTCCTAATTAAAAAAAATAATTCAAACATCAATTATTCTGACATGGACACGGTCTCTTAAACCTTTTAGTTATTAAATCGCAAATGTCGGGATAATTCGAAAACCAGACTGCGGAAATGAACTATTCATCGAAATCTTCATCGACTAAAGAGCGTGATTGTCCTTTTCAATTAAGCAAATTACGTTTTTTTTAATACTACTAAAATGAGGCATCGTTTAGTGCTTTCTCGATTAACGCTGTTCCCAATAAGTATAGCATATCGTTGGCCATGTGTCCCAGTTCATCTAGGATGAACTGGGACACAGGCACCATGGAAGGCACTATGGCCTAGGACCTAGGGCCTAGGTCCTAGGCCATAGTGCCTTCAACACCAAGTTGCATCAACTTTGCCTCAAAGACAATCCTGGTTGTGTCTTTTACGAGTGCGACGAACAAACCTCGGACCATATCTTCTGAACGTACCCGGAGTTCGACTCCGCGAGGAAAACCATGCTAGATGCGGTCAGGCTGCCCCTGGCCCCATCGGTCATCGAGACTTGATTTCTAGCGACCCTACTTTCAGGGCCTTTACGGTTTTCGTCGGCCTGGCCGGAGCGAGAATCGCATCCTCAGACCCCAACCCGTAGCCCACATGGGCACGGTCTATCAGCTGTCCTTTGAGCTGCATAGATAACTGACTATCATCATGTAGCTACTTAAAGGTCGGCTATACCTAGTCCCGCAGAAGGGGCCTTAAAATATATTTAACCGTTCAGACGCCACGGCGTGCAGGCACGCGAAACTGGCTAACCAACAGCGCCACTACTACGCATTTATTTATGAATAAATATAATATTTTTAAATGAAAATTAATGCAGAGACATCTTATGGAGGCAATGTGATTGTTAGAATGTCGATATTTTTAGCCGTTTCATTTTATTTGAAGTTTATACGGCGCACAGTAAAAATCCATATAAAGGCTTGGCGATTAAAGGGGTAAAGTATATCGTTGGCCGAATTGTCAACTTAATCTAAAGATAAGGACTAAGAGATGTAGAAGAGAAGGATATTGAGCAGTTACTCAGTGGCAGACTTATATGAATGCTTATGATGCATTAATCCCCCCGAAAATTAGGGGCTTCAAAGATCCCAAAGACTTTACATAAATATATAAGTGGCCTTTTAACCCTGAGTCGAGTCTTTGCCACCTGGAGGACACTACGCGATCTTTAGCAGAGACACGTTCGTCCCAACCCTGATCCCAGGACTGTGACGGTTGTCCACAAGGTTATCTAGGCTCTTCAATTACGGGTCAGGTCGCCAGCCATGAGTCCGGGAGCCGAGCTGATTGTAACAATAATAATCAGACGGCCCAATCGTATTTAATTCACGGTCTGATCGAGTGCTACCTCCTGTAATGTTTAATGTTTTTAAATTAGTTCCTTCTTGGCGCCTCTTAGCGTAACTAATTTTTCGGCACCTGTGTGCGTCGCACAATCTGGCCATATGGACGGCGCCCCCCTGTCTCTGAAATGTAATTAACATCATGCCCCCAAAAGTCAACAGCCACTGCAGTTAATCCAGTTGCGGATGACATTTTTACTGAAAGCCTTCCCCAAGACCCGATCTTCAAGAACTGACAGAACAAGAAGAGCTTGAAAATAGTGATTCTGAAAACGGCGAAGCTAAAGAACATTCTACAAGCTTGCCTTATAAACAATACTATTGGTTATTGTATTAATATTATGTATTTTTTAAAGGGGGATTCGAAATTTGCGTCTACGCCGCTGTACTTAAGAGGCGCAAAAGAGGCGAAAGGGCTCGTTAAGCCGAGCAAGTAAAATTACGCGACTGCGCAATAAAATCCTCATTATGCGAGTGAAACGCTGTATTGCCGCGCAACAACAATAACAAAAACAAACAATAAACCGCGGCAGTAATTTTTCCGCGCATTAGTCCCGCACAAAGATGGCCGCTGATTTTTTTGGCGGCGTTGGCCCAAAACGAGCAAACCGCGACCTTCGCATGCGGACAGCGGCGGGTCCACTGTGCCACGCGTTGGCCGAGTGCGTCGTGCCGGGTGCGTTAACCCTTTGCCCGCGGCGGACTTTTTTTTGGGCCCGCGGCCACACCGCCCGTACACAAAGTGATCTCATTGTTATTGTTATTGTTTTTGCGATGCATATTAGATCCGCCGACACGTGTGTTTTTCGCGCCAGAACGACCGCACGTACAACGGCCATCGGGAGCGTAGACCTTCGCGATCGCGATGACATTGACATTGACAATCGAAAGGCGGGCGCCGCGGAATTTCGCGAGGACACGGCGTCGCCGGATGCGAGTCTCTACAGTCTCTTTTTATGCGGTAGACAAGTTCAACACAAAAAAAACACGTTTCACACTTTTACAACGACATAAAATCACACGTCTAAATATGTTAAAAACACAACTTATTAAATAATTTCTACGAAAATATAAATGCGGACTCTTATCGGTCATGTACGACCGTATGAATGATGTGATCATTATTTCTCAAACTGTGTGCGAGTGCTATTTTTAATTACAAACAACATTTCATAGATTATTTAATACATTTTATCTGGAATTTATTAGGTAATTAGTAATAAATTATATTTGAAATAATGTCAGTGGTTCTCAACCTCTTCTACAATTACTAAAATAAAAAAAATGAATATTTTGTAATAAATGTATGAAAATAGAACCCAGAGTTTTACATGCTAAAAAATGGGTTATTAAACTTGCACTTGCACCTGTGCGACGTTTTTTCTCGCTCGCATCCGGTACGGAGCGACAAAAAAACATCGCGCCCCTGCCAATAGAAACGCATATTGTTGTTCTTATTTTTTTCGCAATTGCGAACAATAAAGGTCAATGAATATTTATAATATTTATTCTTTAGACTTTTTTAAACAAATACAAAAAGTTTGGGAAATATATTGAAACAGTTATTCGAGAAAAATCATAAACTTGGGGTCCCCAATAGGGACCCCATCGGCACGGCTAGGTTAACAGAGTAAATCGAGATATAACGGATCTTAAAATATGAATATCAATCATTAACTAACAGATTATTTCGTTTCATCCGGCTTTTAATGTGCGGGCGACCCTCGACTTTCGTACAATTCGCTTTTTCGCACATTTTTAAAAACTCAAATTTTGTCAATAATGCTAAAAATGCGGTTGAAAGATCTTTACGATCAATTCAAGTTAAGGCTCATGGTTTGCACGAAGATTAGAATATTAGATCAACCTTTTCCAATCCGTGGGCTAGTAGTTATAGGTCCAAAAGAGTTTTGAGCCAACTTTTTTTTATATTTAATTTTAAAAAAATGCCTTTTATTAAATAGGATACTTCTTATTCATTTTTTCAATGAATCACTTTTAATAAATTTAAAAAAAAAGAATAATCAAGCACGTAATGGCTGGTTCGACAAATTATAATGAGTTAGTATGTAAATAATATTAAAAATAAGACGCCACAAAACCTCATTGTTCAAAATTATTATGGATGGAGAATATTCTCCTAGCTAAATATTCCATTTGAGACGAGACGGTTTTATTTTGAAAGAAAATACCTAATCCTGACCCATGAGATAAACCATATAAAAATCGATGGACATTGCTTAAATAAATAATAATATTAAAATTAACCAGTGTCATGGTTTGACACTGGAGGTAATATTGCATCTTTAGATTCTTTTTATGGGTAAATGGCGTTTTGGAATCTTTAATAGCTTATTACAAATTTAGTTTCTACCCAAGTTTATACCCCAGTGCATGGGTACAGGGCTGCCTGGGGTATGTTATCCCTCGAAAAAAGAAGGTCGATTTACTTGGCAAAGCACTTCAAGCTGTTGGTTGGCGCAGTACATAACCCCCTTGTGCTGTGCGAGTTGCCCTTATGGGCGCCACCGCACTACCATCGAGCTCGTTCGCGTGTGCGTGTGTCTTTTCTTCCGCCAAATGCGAGGACAGGTGCTCTCAAGGACTCTCCGGTAACCAGAGCTATCACTCTACTTAACCCACTTGGCCCGAATATATTGGATTTATTTGAAGTCAAATATCGCCATTTTCGTTGCTTTGTATGAGATTTTATAATTTCATATAACGGACCAACTAATATGTGGCTTGGTTTTTGTTTTTTTTTTCTTTTTAACATATAGTTCTTTTTTATCTTTATTTACACATTATTTTCTTTATTTTAATATTTTTTACTTTTTTTATTTTGTTGTTTTTTTATATCTTAAATTATGTATTTTGTTTTTTTTCTCTCACTATTCTATTTATGTTTTATGCGTGATTGGCGACCTGGGTTATTGTGTAATGCCAATCACGCATTGTCTTTAAAATAAAATAAATAATTAAGTCCTAAAAATATGATTTATTAATCGATTCCGCACAGTTAAAGACTTCGAATATTAATTCCAAAATTGTCCGAATGTTTAGAAGACTGCGAAATGAAGTCGATGGCACGCATCGTCAATTATTCGGACATCATTAATTTAGCACGCATTCCATAAATATTACGCGCGAAGATAAAACGACGAGATCCTACTCGACCAGATGCTAGATGGCGAAGACTTAATTGAAATCGCTTCGGAGAACAACACCGGATCACAGTGGCAACGAGGAAGTAAGTGGCGGTCCACCGAACGATATTATCGCGCCAAAACAAGACTACACATTTATTCGGCATAACAAATGCTAGAATATTAGAATTCTTGGCGATTTCTCGAAGATCTGCGGTGGGGGAGCGCGTGGGGAGGGGAAGGTGGTATGTGGGGGGCAGCAGTTAACGGACAGGCGCATTCCAGAGGCCGCGGAGGCTCCAGTTGTTCTGAATCTGCAGACAGATCGATCCGAGAGAGCCACGGAATGTCTAAAAGAATGCAGTTTAAGCGAGGAGCGTTTAACCCTCGGCGTGCGTGCGCCATCGCCGATGCCGAACGCATCGCAAGGATTAACAATTCGTATCGTTGACGAGACGCGAAAGAGCTGCTAACGGTCCCTCGGCGGTCAACGCTACAGATCGTGGTAAATCACAAAAAAAGAATTATACACAATTACGATCGGTCGTAAAATTCGACAATGGGCCCGTTGTTCGAGGCGCTAATTGCACTTAGCACCCCGCTCTGGGAATACTACTACGTATGCTGATTTACGTAAGATTTATGACGTTAAATACTACGATGTTTGCTTTGAATTAGACGCCGGGTACCGGTATAATTTGCGAGGGTCTTGCGATAAGCTCGCGAGGAGTCGTTGGCGGCGATCGGGTCGTTGCGGCGATCGGGTCGATGCGCCGATCGATCGCCAACCGACGGACGCGGATAAAAAAAGGTGCAATAATCGAATCGATTCGCAGACGAAACGCAAAAAAAGACCGACACGGGCCGACAGAGACGGAGACGCGCCTCGGGACTCGGGTTTCGTTAATGAACGGCCGTTAAGGACGCGCGATTTGAATAAAACCCATTTTGCATAACGCCGCATGCAACAATGAGCGGCCAACTATAAACAAGTTGAAAAATAAAGCACGAACCGACGCGGCCAGATATTAAATCCGCGATACGGATAACCATATTTATTAGGGGGGGTCCGATCTCTCCTGCAACATTGTTGCATCGATGCAACAATGTTGCAGTGGGCGTGCTCGGGCACCGTGGCGAAGGCTTTAGCGGCGGCCCGATCCGCGGGCGCCAATGGTAACGGACGATCGCCGATAAATAAACTACGACCGTAATAACACGGTGCCGGTCGTAAACTATGTACAATCCGGCCGGGTATGTACGTGCGTGGCGTACGACGCCGATTAACGATTCGTACGCGTGTGCGTGGCCGCGCTCGGCCCGAACAACGCCTTGTGTGAGGTCCGACACAATGCGGTTCATAAATAAAGAGGCTGCAATTAGAGGTGCCTCCTTATAAATCTCGACGAGACGCGGCTACGGCTGTTTAATATTAAAATATGATTGATAATTAATTGTTTCCGAGGTAGATCGAGTCCAATGAAGAATATGACATAAAATATGATAGTCAGAGTCGAGAAAAGTGAGCGACTCCGAGCATTTTTTTTAATAATCGTTGCCGTGCCGACCACCGGTGCCCGGCAAATACCGCTTGAATAAAATATTTCCAAGGGGCCGCCGTCTCTTCGACCATACGATTCTACTGCATGTGTGGCCGGAATGGCCCCTTACGAGCATACGCAAAAGCAACAACTCATTACTACAGTGGAACCCCCAATTACACTACTCTGAATTACGAGCTGAGTTTCTTAAATGATTCACGCAACTCTAACTGTACTCTGGTCGTGACCACATTGTTTGGTCAAACGTTGACTAGTAAGTTCATGTGACTGAAATTGACGTGCCAGGCCATAATGCACACATCCTATGGCTCTTAATTCCAATCTCATAATGGACTCAAATAAACACTTGTCCTTGATTTTAGTGTTAGTGGGGAAGGTTTAACTGTATAGTAGTTTCCTTTGGTAAAATCTTACTCATTTTAGATTCTGTGATAAAAACTACTGGAAAAGTTTGTAAGAAAAGATGAATTAATATATCAATCTATATTGTAAAAATTACATATAAAATGAAATTTCAATCATACATTGGTAGCGTGTAATAAAATAAATTTAAATTAAAAAAAAAAGCTTAAAAGTCACCAAAAAAATATAAAGAAATATTTTTATTGCACAAAATTATGTCTAAAAATCATTTTTGTAGACTTCTATGTATAACATTGAAGCATGGTAAACATGATTGTGGATTGCCTTTACATTTACCACAATACAAACAGCACATCATGTTCATTGACATATGCAATAACAATAAATTACCTTTTAGAGAGAGCATTAAGAATATTTGTAAAAGAATAACCAGTCAAAAAATATAGATGGCTGGTGATAAAATAACACTGAACTAAATACTGCAACAACACGACAATAATTGAGAAAGATTATAAATTATCGAATAGAGATCCATGCTCAAAATGTCAAAATGAATCCATTGAAATTTGATCCCGTATCATAAACATGTATTCTAAATGTGTGCAGGATATATCAAAAATTTCTAGAGTTAATATAATTGTATTTTATTGATAATGAAGTTCCTTTACCAGTTCATTATATAAAATATTCCGATGAAGCTGTGCTTGGGCTTAATTGGTGGCTTGGCACCCTTAAATACTCCTACAAATTCATTTCAAGCCTTCTTAAACTAATTTTTACGTGCCCTGTATTTCAAGATTTTCCTCCCGCCATTTGTATCTGAATTTTAAAAGTCCCAGTTTTTTTATTTTAGGCACATTTAGTCCCCTGGGCCTTTATAAGTTTTTTATTCCCGCACCCTGATGCCTTACAATTTTAAACATATTTAAATAAATCTCATGACGTTTTTTAAATTAAAATGAATACTAGGAAGCAGAACGGTCTCATTAATCTGATGGAAAGCACACTTGCAACCTCGGATTAAACACTAGCTGGATTTACTGCATCAAATTGCTGGATAGATCGTTTCAAGAAGAGTTTATAGATCAGTTTGCGGGGAATCACGAAGTGTTGATTTTGACATAGCTGAAGATTAGAAGCAAACGGACGTTTCTACTGTAATTGCAGACTATGCTCCGAGAGATATGTTTAATACCTCGAAGTCATTAATATTTAAGGGTAAAACTTGTCATGGAGGGAAATCAAGTAAAAACAGGCTACCTGTTCTTTTGATTACAAATTCAGATGGCAGTGAGAAGTTTTCCCCGTTTGCAATTGGAAAAGCGCGAAAGCCTCGGTTCTTTAAAAATGTCAATGAGGTGAGCTATGAGGCTTTTTGAGGGCCTTATTGATTTAAAAGATCGAAATAGCACAAAAATATGTACCAAACTAATTTGCGTGATTATCTAAATAAAAAATAATTACTAACCTGAAATTTACGTTTTCCTTCCAATTACGTATTTTTATAGGTCCCTTGAAAAACGCAAAAACGGGGTGTCACTGTATGTGGTGGTGGGCATATGGATTAGTCTTAGGGTACAATGAGGCTGCGGGACACCAGAAACTTTAAAATTCTAAATGTCAAATCTTGAAGGGCCGCACGAGAAAGTGTGCTTCTACGGATACAGATTTAATAGAAGCAATGTTGTTTTTAAGAATAAATTCTAATAAATAATTAATAAAGTTTGATCTTGTTTTATTTTTATGCCTATAACATGAAAAAATTGGCAAAGGTAGGAAAACTACCTGGTAAAATTGAACTTTTTTGAGTCGAAGTCGTGTTTTTTTGTAAAAAACAGCGATTTACAGGAAACGTTATAGGAGGGTTGATAGTGGAACCCGTTTTTTACATTTTTGAAGGAACTGATAAAAAAAATATGTATGTATACAAAAAAATATTAAATTGTTTAACTTAATTTTTAAAAGGGGAGTTTAATTCGGAGAAAGCCATTGCCTCATACGACTTGAAGATGAGGCTCGATTACGATTTTTGATTTGGTGTGTCTTTGGAAAGGATGGAGCCAAACCCAAGAAAGACTTGAGCATTACAAGTTTTAATATCATCAAGGGATCCTTAGTGGAATCCTGAAGACCTCATTGTATTAAATTGTTTTATAGGTATGTCAAAGTTCCATTGCTTAAAATAAAAAGAACACTCATCTTTGAAAGGCTCAAAAAAATGGTGAATTATTTATTCGCAATAATATTTTGTAGTATAAAAAGAGATTAATTGCAATTAATTACCTGGCCATTTTTTGCGTCCATATCGACTTCCGATATAGCTAGCTGCGGTGTCACCGATTCCGACGGAGAGTATTCCACTGAGGAGGGGTAATACGGCAGTGCACGGTAACGGATGCAAAAAAATAGGTCCAGATATGCCCAATAGTAGATAAATTGGTGTCATCGAAATACCACCGACGTCCTTTTAAAATATTAAAATAAATAAAAAATACTGATCTATATATTATTTACTTGAGATTAAATTAAATTAAACCTTTTCGTCAGCAAATACTTGGAATCCATCGTTTAAAGTATCTGAAAACCATCCGATATTCGATTTACGTATAGTCTGAAATAAAATATTCGATGTCAGCTTTTTATTGAAAATTAGGACGTTTATGAAAAAAATAATAAACAACCTCCAAAGCAATTATTGCAGCAAGAGCTATACCGCTAGCTAAATAAATAAGATTACATTCATAAATAATCCCGGGAATGTACACAGCTGCCGATAACAAATGGAATATTTTTCTACGAGAAGTCGATGCTTTATTACCGGAAGACATCTGCATTGTTACAGCGGCTACGCCAATAATTGAAGCCATCACCCAATAGCCAATCATCATCAGCTAAAATCATTATATATTCAATTAAATATAAATAAATTTTCCGCTATTATATGCATTAATGCGAGAAAATCTTACTCTTTGTTGATTATCAAATATATACATTATTATCCATAAAACTGGGCTACGTTGTAAAAGTATATGCAGTGAAAATAGCATTCCAGTTATATAAATACTAACTACGAATATAAATTTATTTAAACTCATAATGGAACGTATTAAAAGCAGAGTTAAAACCACTAGAAACACGGAGATCATCCCCAACTAGAACGATTTAGAAAATGTTAATACAATTATTATAAATTAAAAGGGTAATAAAAACATATTCACCTGTAGAATTAAAGTAATTATATCGTGGTCCAGTTCAGGCACAGTATTAAAACATTTTGTTACGTTAATAATTGTACATATCGTAAACAGTATTATGGATTGCACAATAAAGGCCGCTTCTCCGAATGTGAAACACAGCGGACAGTTTTTTAAAATGTATTTCAACCCATATCTTAATGAGAAACATATCACAGAGGAGCTAATTATGGATAATAATATATCTGCAAATTTAAACAATGTCATATAATATGGAATAAATGATCATATTCATATAATTGATGAATTTTACCGTGTTTAAAAAAGATCACGCAAAATAGCACAGCAGTCAAGCTTGGAATGAGTATTGCATATTTTTTTAAATGATTTTTATTATTAATCGTAAAAATTATAATGCAAGTTATTAAGCTCAATGTCAATGCTTGAATGAAAATAAAGCAGAATAGTTGTGACGTTGCATGCCGTAGTATGCAAATGCTCAGACATACCGGTAGCAAAAATGTCATCCATGATCCATGACTAGCA
Organism: Philopotamus ludificatus; assembly: GCA_022495035.1. Classification (NCBI taxonomy): domain Eukaryota; kingdom Metazoa; phylum Arthropoda; class Insecta; order Trichoptera; family Philopotamidae; genus Philopotamus; species Philopotamus ludificatus. The sequence continues at coordinate 7,840 of JAGXCT010033863.1, read as the reverse complement.
TTCGGTCTAAAAATATAATAATTAAATATTAATATATTTCAATGATTAATGGGTCGTATAAAAATGTATATGAGCGATAATATTACTGTTGAGATAGGAAATGTGTGATATATAAAATGACCTTTGGCATCGAGATGGGATTAACTATTGAAAACATATTTTAACTCACTTGCATTTATGTTAAAAAAATATTATTAATAATTTTGGTACAACCTTGTTTTAATATTATGATTTTTTATTTAGTTGTCGATTTTCTTGTCGATATTGCTACGTTGAGACGTTTCTGATGACATGGTGTCATACTGTTTTGAACTCTGACAGCTCAGCGTTAGTCTTTCAAAAGATATTTGGCCCTAACAACAAAATTATCGTTTAGCTTCGTATAAAATATTATACGCCAATTTTGCTGAATCCATATAATTTTATGTATAATGCATATATGTAACATATAAATAATTATATTATTTTCATTTAATATATTCAAGATCATTGTTTAAGATGATTTATATGTATGCTAATAAGGGGAGTAAAAATAATTTCTAGAATAATGAAAATAAAACAATTTTGATGATTTAAATATATTTCATTTTAAAAATCATTTGATTGGTAATAAATCATTTTACATATATTGATATCACAATAAAATTGAATTTATATTAATACATAATTCACAGTTTAGAGTTTATAAATAATATATATATCCTTTACCTTTATATAATAGTAGTTTTTCTTTAGTGCGTGCGTACACGCATTAATTGAAAATATTTTAACTAATTTTCTATATTTATACATTGTAAATCATATTATTTGTTTCAATCTATTGACAAAGATTTAAACGACTCGACGGAATCTTCAGGAACAATTTTTGTACCGTCTCTTCTTTTAGATTCATCGACCTTCCATAAACTTTCATTGAGATAATAATCTCTAAAATTACAATATGAATTAATAAGACGTTTACAATATCAGATTGTTGTCTATTTTACCTGTGAGCAATAATTTGATCGACCCAATATTGACGTATATCTTCCATTTTACCAGCATTGCCACCATATTCTTCAGGCAATATCTCTTTGGGAATAAATTTGTATAATGTTTCTGAATTAGGAGTATGGAAATGAATCTTTAAAGAAATAATATAAACATATTAATTTAAAGATATGCTATTTATAATATACTTCTTACCATGGACATCACTTCTGATTTTATAAGCGGTTTTACAATATTATATAATTTATCAACATAAGAAGCAGTATTCAACACATGAATTTGTTTCAAACGTACAGGATGAGCTTCCTACAACATATATCATTTATAATATGTTTCCTATCAGTTATAATATAATTAAACATACCTGTGTATACAACATGTATTTCTTGAGAGTTGAAAATACCAGTTTAGTCACATATCTCAATGTAACACCAGTCATATCGAAAATTGGTACTTCTCCAGCTGCTATTTCATCGTCTATGACCAATCTAGCATCTGCTAGCATGAAGAATGATTTAACAGCCGGATTAAAGTAATATGCGTCAGGATTCGTATCTCTCAGTTTGTATATGAAAACTTTATATCTATCTGGCGATAATTCAGGCAGAGGACACATGTAACTAAAACGATTTTATTTAAAAATAATTAATGAAAATGTAAATTAAATGATTATGGACTTACGACATGCTCAGAGCATTTTTTATTTCTGGATCATGCGGATCTCTGTTTGCAAATATTTCAGGGGCGTTGCTTCTAATCGTATAAAATAATTCTATTGTTTTTTTAGATCGTTGTATATCATAATGACAGCTGTGGAGAAAACGCTTCAATAAGACTTCATCTGAAACAAATTATCATAATAAATATACTTGGTTAGCTATAGATATTACATTAAAATTACTCATTTCATCTGGTAAATGTGGTTCTGCTTTCAGCCATTTCTTGACATTTTCTAACTCTTCTTTAGTCGGTTCAAGACGATCTGTTTCCGCCATTATCTAGTAAACAGTTTAATGCATTGAATATATTGTAACATATTGAGGAATATGCATTTCTTTTATTGCAGGCAATAAAAAAATCATGGCTCATGAAGATTGTGGTTGAGTAAATTTTTGTGGTGTTTTAAAAAATATAAATAAATATTTCAATGATTCATTTCAGCTCAAAGTGCATTTAATTGAGTGCAATATTAATCTGAAAATAAATTCAGACTTGGTTTGGTCAAAAACAAGGCTAATTTTTTTGTTTTTTACAGCACTTTTTCCAAACTTTGAAGCAATTCTGGAACGCAATTTTCGGTATAGCGTTTAGCTTGATCGCGATTTCGTCTGTATCTCCTTAATGCTGGTAAAACGTCGTCACACGGGACCATACCCAGCGCTTACGGATGCTAATGATTCACAACAATGTTGTTTTTTGTTAAAATTTTTCGATAGTCAACCAACAAAACAAAAAAATATACCGTGTAAATCAAACCGTGTACATCCCTCGAATTACGTGGGTTTTTTGCGGCGGATTGAGTTAAAATATTTTTTTTATAATTACATAATAATTATGAGCGATATTAATTTCGCACAAAAAAAATATGAAATTATATTATCATCCTAACGAATCCGTCATGGGGGCTGGAAAACAACCTTGTCGTCCGAAGGGGGTATCAAAGGGACCCCAAGCATTTCAAGTCAAGATATTGATGAATTCATCAATATTTTTATTTAAAAAAAATAAAAATATTCTAAGCATTACAACCTGTGTTATGGCTTGTAGGTAACATGCATATATTTGATAATGCAAGTTAATCGCGACTGAGCTAAGTTAGTAGTCGGATAGGTGTCCGACAAAAACTATGAAGGAAATTCTTCATAACAATAGCCAGAGGGTATGCAAGAGGAAGAGACCCATTACTTCCGCATGTTTTATATAATATAATAATATGTATGTAGGTAGTTTGGCGAGTTGGAATTAATTAATTTAATGCCATCTATCCTGTGTTAAATAAATAATTATAAATCAAATAATATAAATTTAAATCCAACTGAAATAACATTAAAAATTAACGTGTGTTGTGGTTTGCCATTTGGGGAAATATTAGTGCGAGAGATTTATTCACGTTGCATCTCTAGAGTCTTTAGAATGTTCATCGAAACTTTATCAAATCTTTATGTGAATAGAGCTTAGTACTCTTTTTGTTGTGCCATCCATTCATCATAGTCAAATAAATTATTTAATTAAAATGAAAGTACGTGTCACTCGCACGTTTCACTTGCACTCGGCACATCGTATCGGATGCGAGCGAGAAAACACATAATTTTTATTATAATATTTATTCTTTAGACTTTTTTTATATAAATACAAAAAGTTTGTGATATTTAAGATTCGAGAAAAATCAAAAACTTTGAGTACCCAATACGAAAATATAAAATTCCCAATAGGGAATGAATCCCATGTACATCTGGAGGAAAAAATAGAAAACGTGTGTGTAAATGATAACTAGAAAGGATAAAAAAGGCAGTTTTTTTATAATCTCGGAATAAAAAGCGAACTTGAGTCTAGATAGCAAGACAAGATTTTTATACAAATCCGCTGATAGTGGTTTCAAGGTAGCAAAGGATCGAGTGACGTTATTATTATGCAATAATGCATCCGGTGATCGAACTATGAAACTGTCGCTAATCTACGGAGTTCTCTGGCCAATATCATTGAAGGGTATAAACTGTACATAGTCCTCTACATTGGAATCTACGTATCTACCGCATAAATCGAAGGATGAGTGTATAATAAGAATAAATTGCATAATAGCTTCCGAGTTTAATGAATGCCACTGTTTATTTGTTAAAATGACAAATCTGTGTTATTATTATACATTGGTGTTGAGAAAAGTAAGAATTTTCCTTATCAATTTTATTGAAAAAAAACTAAGAGATAACGCAATGATATTTTGCTTTGGATAGCCAGTAACACACCAGAATTGATGTGATACACATCGTTATTTAAAAAAGAAAAAAAACCACCATAATATTTCCATAAGTGAGTGTCCCTTTTTTTAATTTGTTCTATGTTATATATTTTTTTAAATAATGTTATCACACAGAGAGATATCTGTCAATGTTGTCTAAGTATTATTAAAAATATATACATAATATCAAATATTTGATTAACGTTTAGCGTGATGGAATGTGGAAGTTTATCCATGACGTACGAAATAATCTACAAAAACAGTGATATGAATCCCACTTCAACAGGGAAATAAAAGAATTAATTTCACTTTCTATCGCGAACATGCAAAAGATTTCTATACGGCATAATTATCTCAATCATTATCTAAAATATAACGTAGAATGCAGTAAAATCTGGTTATTCCACAACGATCTTTATATAAATTTGCATTTGATTATATTAATTAATTGAGATAATAAATAAAAATGCGTTGTATTTTTTTTAAACGTAGATGTGTGTTAAATTTTGAATAAATTGAATCGTACTCAGTGTTGGTCTGCGTCGGTGAATGAGGACCACTCGATCCGAAGAGTGCACATAAACTGGTTTCTTTTACTATGAACAAAAATCTCTATTTATCATGGTGGTGGGGCATTCAGATTATTAATTTTATTATTATTTAGATCAGATAATTCGTATTAGACAAGTGAAAAAATAGATCATATCATCAATTAATTTTACAGAATGTGCTTAAGGATGGAATTTTCATTTTTTTTATTCATATTTAATAGCTGTATTTTAATTAGATTAATATAATTATCACGATACTTAACATTAAACAATTATGTTTATATTATATTTAAATTTTAACGGTCATCGGCCCAATGTGAAACTTAAAAAGTTTCACTGCTACAATGTGAAAACGTTCAAGAACATGTGTAACACATCCGTTACATTGTTTTTTATTTTTATAATTTTTCGATCACACTCGCCTAATTTTACGGTAAACTCTCGATTATCAGTGCATGATTAAATATATAATGTGGATGAGACTGGTTTTATATCTAAACAAGTCGAAATTTTAGTATTTTTGTTTGTTGTGTTTGTGTTTTTGCATACTAGGGAAAGTGAACAACAACTTAAAAAAAACAATTTTAAACCTTTTTAAGCGTTGTTCTTTTAATAACATTTTAATTATTGCTGGCGTCCTTCCGCTCGACCTTGAAATCCAGCTGAGAGCCGTCAGATCTTGCTTAAAAAAAAGACCCGTTGTAGTCGGCCCACTGCAATTTACCAAATCTAAATCTAAAGTCACGCGTCCGCGAATCAGCTTTTGATCTTCTTGATCAAGATTTTTTTTGATTTTTCGCCCAAGGGGCGGACTACCTATCTCTTCTTTCCTGATAACAGAGCCAGGCTAAATTATAGCTGGTTCCTCCCAGATTTTGGGTCAGTCAATTCCTGCTGGCCACGGTAATTTCAAGGCTAAACTTAAAGAGTTTAGCCTAGTAGCATCTTCGCACTGTTGGTGTGAGTACAGTCACGTTTTGTGGTCCTGTTCTTATCTGGCCGGTTTGCGTCACGACCTAATCCATTTATCCTACGGGTGGAAGGTCCTATCGGACACATGGACCTGATCAGCGATGTAATTTTCTATTGGTAATTTGCTCGCTTTAAATCGACTTTCAGAGAGTTGTGCAAGGCTATTTTCCCTATACTTTCTCCCTTTTCCAAGCTGGTATATGCGGTATGGATGGGGATGGCAAGGGATAGAATTGTGTCGAATCGGTCTGACACAGCTTTATCCTGGGTACAAAACTAAAAAAAACCTTTTAACCGCTAGAAATATCTACATGAATATTTCAGGCATGCGAATAAATGTGTAAATGCAGAAAAGTAGCTAAATCACAAATTTATTTTAAAAAAACTTATGTGTTCTAGATGTTACTATGAATTGGATGAGCTAATTTTTATCCAATGACTTTTTCACAAAGCTTCCAGCACGTGTCGCTAGCGTTTGCAGTGTTAACAGTTGTCACACCGGGATGACTATGCTGCTTAAAAGGTTAAAAATCGTAAATAAAATGTAACAATAACGAGAATTTGATTAAATTCAGGTTTAAAAAGTCTCACTCGATTGTTTCGATTCTAAAAGAATAAGATTCACGTGATCCTAGTTTTTAATATATGCGTGTTGCGGTTTATTTGCAATATCAGTCAACCAGAAGAGAAAGCGAATGCAGTGAAAAAGAACGCAGGATCAATCGC
>JAGXCT010033862.1:0-24987 GCA_022495035.1 Philopotamus ludificatus | reverse complement strand
CGACTACCATGCGAGAGTTTGGTAAGGTCCATGCCCTCAGCGAGTGAGAGCCTTGACTGGTAAATGATGAAAAGGAAGATGTTTAAACCTAGCTTTTAATAATTAAACTAACAAGTAATAATTCGGTGGTTAAATACAATGTCTTAACATTTTTATCATGTTGAATGGATACTTTTTTTTGGCTGTCGAAAGTGTTTTGGTGTGTTCGACAATTTTTTTGGAGAAAAAATGGAAAATATTTAATGAATGTTTGATCATAAACAACGCCGTTATAATGCCAAAAAATTAAATAAAACTTAAATGTACGAGGTTATGTTAACATTGAGGAGATAAAGTCAGAATTATGATACAGAAGTGCTTCGGAGATTAGGAAAAGCGTTGACGTAAGAGGTATCTGATTTTGATTTATTAAAAAAAAAATTGGAATTATAAATACCAGTTATTTTGTGGTGTCAGTTGTTTAGATGTCGTCTATAAATATTCCATAATTGGTTCGTTGGGAAACTAATATCGAAATATCTAAAATATTAATTAAAATCGTATTTAAAATGAATTTTTAGCATATTTTCTATGATCTGACTTACCGTTTATTGTATTATTGCATATTTAAACATTTAAAATAAACAAAAGAATGTCGATTTAAACAGTGTTTTTTAATCAATTATCATTGCTGATCCACATGAGCCTCCATTATCATTCGTAGTTGTTTCCAATCGGCTCAGTCGCTAATACCCGAGGAGACGACCGCCACCGTAAACCCCGGAAAAATGTTTACTCTCGCTTTGTCGTCCATGGAATATTTCATGGACGTATTTTATACTGTTACGATTGCATAAATTAATGCGGCACATTAATCTAACTACGAAAATCGTTTTATCATAAACGTGTCCATCACTCCCGCAATTTACATGGTAATAAAAAAAAAACAAATGAAGTTGAAATATTGACAGAAGCGTTTTAATGCTACGAATTACGGCCATGTACTCATCGCAAAATAAATGCTAGTTTAAATATTTAATCATTATAAATTCCATTTTACATATATTTTATGTAAATCGAGAGTATATATGATTTTTTTACGACATCTATATATTTTCACTGAAATAAATTCCATATACAGTGTGTTCCAGTTTTTTTTTTTATTATTAAAGATTACGTTTACTGTGCGTATGAATATGCTAAATTAAAATTTCGCATTCGTACGGTATCGCGTTACATTTGCCCAAATTAAAAAGGGTAGCATTAACGAAATGTTAGACAGACATCATCTGAAGAGCTGGAACATGCCACAGCACGAGCGACGTATTGTTTTATTTGTAAATGTGCTTTCAGTGTTTACATTTTATTCATATTAGGCCACTGAAAATTTACATGAACTTCAATTTCCCTGAAAGGAAATTCAGTGTGCAGGGGGCCGAGTAAAGATGAAGGTTTTATAAAATGTTGAATCAGGAGAAAATGGGGCAGAAAAGAAAATGAACTTCCCTCCGGTTGGGGTGGCGACGCGGCACTTTCGACCAAATAAATTTGGCAGTAAAACTTTTCTTTTACCGACGGAGGGCAGTGCTGGTGGTCATAATTGATGAACGCATCACATATTGAAGGATGTGGGATTTGATTTGGCAGGCAGTAGAAATCCCTGAAATTTACGGCACTCATCTGAAAGCAATCTTGAATTTCTCTATCGTATAAGGGCTCAACATTGAGAGGAACACAGTTAAATTTGTAATACTGCATAGAATAAAATAATATATATTTATTATTATATATTATTTTTTAAGGCATGTAATTTTCATCTCTTGGTTTTTTAATGTTTTTTATTAATGTTCAGTGTTTGCCAATGTTCCTCTATTTGCTGAACAAGGGTGAAACAATTATTTACCGTCTGCTTCATAAATGATAACAATCTAACGTACTTGTTCAGGGGGATGTGTTCTCTTGTCGTTGCGGACTCGGGTCAGGAGTGCCTACCCCATCGTTAATAAAGTGCCAAGTGTAACTTAGGCACGATACAATTATCGTGCTTTGGAAAACGTACAGCCAACTTTAAGTATCTGTTGGGGTACTTCATAAGTTAAGCAATTCATTCATAATTTATGGCATTAAATAAAAAAATATACATAAATTTGATATTAATCATTATACGCATAAGTTTTATATGAATTATATTATATAATTAAAGTAATTGGAAATTGTTTATTCGCCTTTACTTTTTCAATGCAAAAAATAAACATTGCTAGACACTTTTATTTGTTTATTATGACTATTACAAAAGACCAATGGTTCCCAAATTATTTTGCTCCATAAAACCCTCGACATTTTATTTTTTCACCTAAAAGTAAATTTTTAAATCTTTTTAATTCTACGATATCAATAATTTGCAACCAATTTGTTTTTTTCGTAAGAATATTGGCAACCGCGCTAAACCCCCCTTTCAAGAGCTATGGATATGGAAAAACTATCCAATACTTTCTTGCATAGGCCTATAATGCAACAAGGATATTTTTCTTAAGTTAGAACTGCTGATAACCCGTTCTAAATTGCATCTTAAGTTCTTTATTTCTACATAATCCAGACAAAATGGGCTCCGGTCATGTGAACCTCCAGTTAAATCTCATGGACCTCCATTTTTTTCTCCTTGACATGGATCCCTTTGCGAATCACTGTAATAGACAGACATTTTAAGTTCGTTGTGCCAAAATTCGTAAAAACCGTAACGAAATAAAGGTACATACTAATAGTTATGTACAGACAGTTCTCGACTTACGACGAGGTTTTGTTAAGCCTTGAAACTTTTATATACAGTGGAACCTCTCTTAACGAGCACCTCCCATAACGAGTAATTCGCATAATGACCAAAAAAGAAGTAAAAAAATTGCCCCCTTAACGAGCGACATTTCGCATAACGAGTGACGCAGAAAGGGGAAGTCACAAACGTATGACGCACTTGTGTGTGTTGGATCGTATTTCACAGCAAGAAGTTATGAAGGAGAGTTTGGAGGAAGAGGAAGTAGTAGAGAAACAATCTTCTGACGCAATAAGAGAAATGCCAAGCGCGGGGAAACTGTTTCATCGTACATTGAGAAGCATCATCCTAATAAGGAGGTGGCTATGCGTGCTACAAACATATTCAATGATAACGTTGTGTCACATTTTCACCAAATTTTAAAGAGTCAGCTAAAACAAATGTCTCTAGACAGCTTTCTAATAAAAAATAATTAATTATTTGTTATAAATTAATAAATAATGAGCTATTTTCGATTTTTAAAAATGTTTTTATCCAGGATGTAACGATCTTTAACAATTTATAAGCATGTAACTTTATTTGAATAAACGTTAAAAAAAATATTTCGCATGGAACGCAATATCGTGTTTTATATTGATTTATATGAGAAAATTAGTTTCGCATAACGAGTGTTTCACACAACGAGCAAGATTCTGGAACGAATTATGCTCGTTATGAGAGGTTCCACTGTATTTTAAAACTATCTTATTATGAAAATAAAACACGTTTTTCTTATAGTTAATGAATATTTTATTGAATTATATATTGTTCATTCTAGTCCAATATCTTTTGCCAACTTTCTGGCAGTAGGATGATTCTACGCTCATAATTTTTTTGTTCTTTTTTGGCAAAAAACTGATCCAGGTGATTTTTGACCTCCTCATTTGAAGTAAAGGTTTTACCGTTTAAAAAAAATATAGAGACCGGAACAAATAATAATCAGAAGGTGCAAAATCTAGAGAATATGGTGGGTGTGGGAGTATTTCCCGTCCAAGCTGTAAAAGCTTTTGGCGAGTTAACAAACTTGTATGAGGTCTCGCATTATCTTGGTGGAACACTACACCTTTTCTATTGATCAATTCTGACCTTTTCTGTGAATCATTCAATTTGTCCAGCTGATGACAGTACACTTCAGAATTGATCGTTGTGTTGTCCGGTAGAAATTCAAATAAAAAGGATTCCTTTGAAATCCCACCAAACAAATAGCATCACCTTTTTTTGATGAATATTGGTTTTCGAAGTGCTTTGAGCCGGTTCATCTTTTTTACTCCATGATCTCTTGCGTTTAACATTGTTGTAGACAACCCATTTCTTGTCCCCAGCTTCTGGATTTTTACCTTTATATAATTAAATAATTAATTAAACGTCATACATTTATTACAATTATCCTAGAGTTTTTTTATAATTTACCCGTATACCTATGTATAGGTGACACTTTGGTGTTTTTATAAAACCTTTGAGATTGAACTGGTTATTAAAATATTATAAAAAAACGTCTATATAATTAAAGATTATTATATAATAATTAAAAATTGTTCTTTATTTGAATTAAAACACAAACAATTGATAGATCTATTATTATAAAGAGTAACAACCCGTGGCTTAGCTAGAAATTTTGAGCTCCGGATGCAAAGGTGGCCCAAGGGACTTCCTCTATTTTTTATTGTATTTAAATTTTTGAATATATAAAAAAAATACTGGAATAAGTTTAGTTTAGTAGTAAATTAGTAAAAGTTTATTTGTGATTTATAAATATTATTTATTTGTAATAATTTTTAGAAAAAGAACTAATTTTCAATAGGATTTAAATATGGACCACTTTCACTTCGTGGGCCAAACGTATTGGCACAAAGGTTTTTTAAGCAAACAACTTCAACCATGTTTTTTATTTAGTTTTAAAAAATAATGTCTTTTATTGAATCGGATATCAGATCAGACCCTATAGATGTTTCTTATTCATTTTTCGAAAATTTGTAAAAAAAATATAATGAGAATAACTCATAGATTGGACTAAAGGTGGACAGATTGGAAAGGGTTAATGAGATCATTGTCTCTAACACTAACACTAAAAGCCAAACTAAGTAGATTTTTTATGTAGACACTATATTATTTTAACAATCCTATTTTTTTATTCATATCCTGTATTAATATATGTATAAAAATAAATTAAATTTTTAGTCCGAAGAGAGTCTAATAAATAGATTTTTCATTATAAATTTACAGTCAAGACATTGACGAAATCTTCATCAATATCTTGCTTTTTTTTAAAAAAAAAATGGATTATTCAAAGAATAAAAATTAGTTATTCATGGTATGCTTATTAATTTGGTCGATATTTTGGATTTTTTAACTAATCAATATTATGCCTAGATGACAAGCGCAATCGACAATATCCAGTCGTAGACTGAGCACTCGCCGCATGTGTCAATTGCACGGTTTCACTCGCACTCGATACATCGTACAGGATGTGAGCGAGAAAAACAAACATATTTTTATTTTTTTCCCAATTGTGGACAATTAAGGTGAATGATTATGTATAATATTTATTCTTTAGACTTTTTTAGACAAATACAAATTATTTTGTGACATGTAGGATTTATATAAAAAGAGTTATTCGAGGAAAAACTTGGGGTCCCAAATATTGACCAGGGCATCTACATTATTATTTTATTTATTTTATTAATAAAAGTATAATTTTGATTGAAAAATTAAATTTTAATCACGTTTTTATTTAACATATTTATATTCGTATGTTTAAAATACATTTTCTAAATTATTAGTTATACTAATCTCCGTTTAAAAAACACATGCACATTGTAGTTAAATCTAATCTTGATTTACAAAAAAAAACAGCATGTAATTTAATCAAAATAATTTAAATTCACAGCACAACATCCACAGTCGTGTGTAGCAGTGATCGCCCATCGGGGGCGCGCGCTCCGCTCCGTATTTTACGTGTCCAATAAATTATGCAAATGTGACTCGTCCTGTCGCCGAATTATGGAGAGCATCTAAAATCGCCTAGGGGTCGTAAAAAAGGTGAAATTTCCAAAATAAAAGTCGCAGGTCTCCTATGTAAATTTTGCAACCTCCAATTTGCACCACGCCCACTCTCAATTCCCCGATTTTATTTTGACAGTTAATTTTAATGCTTCATTTTTTTTTTATTGAATATTCCTCTCGGCGGCCGTAACAAATTAAAGAACGTCCTTATACGTTGATTGATTTTTCTATGCGCATCACTGTAAACGACATGTGCCACTCGAAACATACTATTCCCCCGTATTTGACCCAAATCTAATCATCTAAAGTCAATATGACCGGGATTCTATTGAATCACTTCTTTTGAGCGAATAAAAAAACCATCATAAGTATAGAGCAGTGTTGCAACTTAAAAAAAATATATTTTTCTATTGTTTTATTATAATGGATCGAATGGAAAGGGGGAGGGGAGGAGAAAATACGGCAATAGTGTGGACAAAACGGTCGCAATACGTGACCTAACTTTGAAAGAAAGTTTCCTTTCCCATCCTCCAGAAATGTACACCACCAAAGATATTTCCTGTTGTACCAAGAATGGGAAAACTATCTGTATATGAAGAGTGTTCGCGAACCACCCCGCATGCCATTATCCTCGGTAAAAGCGTTGTTATTTGAAAATAAAGAATCCGAACGGATATTTTCGTATTTTCTAAGCCGTAAATAAATATAAATTTATACTCAATTCAATAAAATCAATTTACATTTTGTTCCGATGGTAATTGGACTTTGGAAAGTGTTGATTTTTCAATCTTCAGTCGTTTATCCAAGTTTAAAAAACTCGAAACGATTCATTGTGGAATAAGAAACGTATTTCCAGGAACGAATTTATATTAATTAAATATTTACTCGAATACAATAGGCGCTGGCCGAAAAGATTTATTTGCCGCCGTATACATTTTGACGTTTGCAGTGTTGCCAGCAACAAAAATATCTTAATAACACGCACAACAATGATGCTGATTTATTTATTATTTTCGCAATGAAATATTCAAATATATGTATATCATAAATAATACCTGTGCGTTTCTTTTCTAATTACATTTCGCAGTGAAATTTATTCCGCAAGAGTAACGACATGGATTAACTTTATAAGACTCGTTCGTTTTAATATGGTGAGATTAAAAGTTAGGATTACGACTCGGCTTTGATGAAGAAAATTTCGCATATTAATGCCTTTAAAATCCAGATGATTTTGTGAATAAAAAATTTTTTTTTTTTTTTTTTGATAAACATCTCATAAAAATTGCTTTTAAATCGAATTATGTGATAATAATCGCAATTTTCAATATTCACTGGGGTAGGGAATCGTCGGACACCGAAATTCAAATTCGGATAAAAATGGCGGACGGGACAAAAATTGAATTAGAGAAATTTTCAACACCGTTCCTCAAATATACCGTTCGCCGAATTAACGAGCATCTTTCTCTATCTCTCTCTCTCTATATTAACATCGTTTATGGTCGTAGAAAGAATTTTTCATTATCCAAATATTTACCTTGTTTCGTGGCTGCCATATAATGAAATCCGAGGTATTGTGAAAAATGCGGACATTATTTCCATATTTTTTTTTTCCTCCTAAGCGTCGATATGTGTAAAGGCGTCTGGTGTTGAATGGCGTTTTTTTTTAATAAACTGCTTTTACGGCGATTTTTACAACTTGAATAATGAAATTCAGATGCCTTCTTTCATACCCCTTTGCACATTAAATTTATTTTACGAGCAACCTTTCCATTAAAAATAACGTGGAATTCTATTCAGTTTATTTAAACTTCAGTAACACTTTTAACTAATTATAAACAATATTTTAATATTCTAGAAAAAGTAATACATTTTTTTTCAATAATCTTCATCAATGATGGGTTTGATAAAAAAAAGCATTTTCTCTCCAAGCACATACAGAATCTAATTTTAAATAGCGACTGTGTTTATCTCTTTAATATTAACAATACGTCGTATTTGATGTTTTATTTCATCTTTGGGAATAGAAGGAGGTCGCTGAGAATACCAAAACATATGAAATCTCCTCGACAGCCAACAATAAAGTAAGCATCCAATATGGCTACCTATATCAGGACATGTCAAGGACAATTGTACCAACACAACAAAAAAAATTAACAAATAACATAGACAGCCCGCAAAATTCTATATATATATATATATATATATTTTTAATTTTGTATTGTGATTTTATTAATTTTAATATAATTTAATAAGAGAGTTTCTGCCATTCACTTACTTACTTACTTACATGGCCTTATAACCCGAGGCGGGTCTTTGCCACCTGGAGGACACCTCCATCTCAGCCATGATGTCATGACTGACGGACGTTCTCCAGGTTATCTTGGCCCTTCGAATACAGGTCAGGTTGCCAACCAAAGCCCGGGAACCGAGCTGTCACGCGCGGATTGTAACACTAATAATCAGACGTTAGGGCCAATTCGTAGTTAATTTACGGACTAATCGGAAGCTACGGTCACCTCCCGCAGCACACACGTCACTGAATTGGCCTGGATAGCGGCCTGGCTCCTCATAGTTCCGTAGAATCTACGAAACTATGATTGCGCCCAACCGCCATCGTCACCACGTCTGATACCGGCACGCGACAACACTCGACTCGATACTAAATAGCTTTCTCAAAATATTTCCTTAAAATAAATATATGCCGTATTTATAATTTAACCCTTTCAGAAAACATTACGAGTGTTGCTTAATGTTCAAGATTATTTAGTGAGCTAAAAGTGATAAAAAATATTTAAAAAAAGAACTAATTATATAGTCCAGGCATAAATAAGGCTCTATAGCAACAGGCGCTATAGGAGGGTTGATTGTATTTTATATTAACAAAGCCGTACCTATTGGGACCCCAAGTTTTTGATTTTTCTGTAATAACTCTTTTAATATAAATCCTAACTGTCACAAATATTTAGTCTAAAAAAATCAAAAGAATAAATAATATAAATAATTATTGACCTCTATTGTCCGTAGTTACGAAAAAAAAACAACAATATTCGCTTTTGTTGACATGAGCACGATGTTTTTCTCGTTCGCATCTGGTACGATGTGCCAAGTGCGAGTGAAACATATACTAGTGACACGTGCCGCGAGAATTTGGCTGTCGGTCTACCGGCGGGGTGTTGATTAGTAGAAAATACCAAAATACCGACCAAATTTTAAAGCATATCATGAATAACAATTCTTATTTCTAGAATAATACTTTATTTTAAAGATATTAATGAAGAATTCTTGAATATCTTGACTAGAAATGTTAAGGGTTTTTTTCCAGTAAATAGACTCCCTTCGGACGACGCAGTTGGTTTCGTATTCTTTAGATCTCACTTATTCGGAATATTTTAAACATTTTAGGTTGAGGAAACACAAATTTAGAGGCAAAACTCTCTATAAACCACTTTTTACAAGAAGTGAATCGAAAATTTGACAAAAAGTTAATAAAGACTTATAGATAATAACAAAAATAAAACGAAAAATGGCTATGACCATCATATCTATATACATTCTTATTTTAAATTTATTTTAATCCATGCATTTCCGGTACATATTGCTATGTATAGTAATTTAAATGTTTTTTTCACTAGCTATTTTAGTCAGTGTTGCCATGTAGAGTACGAAAATTATGGTTTATGCAGAGACTGCTCATCCATATACACTGCAATCTAGTGCAAGAGCGCTGTCTGCTTATCAGCGCTATCAGCGTCGGATATTAGACGGATGCTGGCCGATCGTGAAGTGGGAAGCCGGGGGGAGGGGGGTCTCGCCGCTAAGCGCCGTGTCGCGCTGCGATTCAATGCAGTCATACTGACTCGCAGTTTCTTTGAGCCACGTACCGTATTTTTTTTATAGTTTAAATAAAATAGCACCCCGACTCCGACTAATATGTCTATTTTTATTTCTTTTTATTAATTTTATATTATTTATTTTATTGATATTACTCAAAATCCCATTGTAAGTTATAATACTGTCTTTAAATTTGAAATATAGTAAAATATAGGGATATTTTTTAGTTTTGGTTGATATTTCGCGCGCTTTTTTATCTCCAATATTTAATATCTCTCCACCTGAACATATTTTTATGTAATGATGATGGCATGGTATTTTCACCTGTGTGCTCAGACTCGATAAATTACTAACCGAGTGCTCGTAGGCAAGATGAATGGATGCCGATCATGGAATCGAGCACTTAGCCCCCATACCACGGGTCAAGGTCCACGTGGAGCCATATTTTTGCATTTTCCTTTACGAGAGAGTTGCGTGCTCGTATGCGGCGTTGTTTATGAATTTATGACACAATTTTGTATGGAGGCTTTCGCGGTCATTCTGGTTATCGATTATTTTCCAAAGCGAGGCGTCTGCTCCGCCGCGACGCCAAGGCCGGGGCCGAAACTTAGACCTTGAACATCACTGCAATGCGAAAAACCACGTGGAGAAATGCAACAATTAATAAACAACCAGACAATCACCAATACGTATTATTTTTAAGGAATGAATAATATTTATTCATCGTCTAATATATTTTCCGTAATGTTGTGATGATGGAAAAATTGTGAAAAATTTACCGTGCGAAATTCGAACCCTCTGCTAATCGGACAAGCTCAGCGATATCTGAATTTTATAGGGGGAAAGTTTTAAGACACGGGCCAATATCTTTCAGCGCGTATTGACTGATACTGAAGGACTTTACAAGTATTATTTATTTTCTGGTTTAAAATTTATTCTCGTCGCAATATAAAATTTCAATTTACCATCACGTATTCTATGATTATTTTTAATCCCCCCATGGCATTAAATAAATTGATAATATAATTAATTTCGCGAATTTGATAATATCCCTCGGGGATTGAGAATATCAAATATTATAATTTATTATAATTATCTCGTTAGAATATTTGATTTATAGTGAAACACAATTATTTTTTAAAACAAAAAAGAGCAGCGAAAAAACTTTCTAAGCACTTTTTTTTCGAATCGTAAATTATACAATCGGTTTTCATACGATTTATTGCCGTCAAAACTTGGCATATTTTTGCAGATACTTTCCACAGCGATCACTTTAAAATTTATTTGATTATCAACCTTCAATGAAATAATTCATTCGTATGAAATGTAAATATTTTTTTAATTATCCATTGATTTTATAATGAGGTCCATTGCCCGGAGCAATGGAATTCGGATTACGAAAACAAGTCCCCGCCATGTTATTTAGTAAATATATTTCCCTCGTGATAAATCCATATAAAATTTAATTTAATTTCGACAAAAAGAGCCACGTTTCATTGTTTTCTCTGGCGGTTAATATAAATTTCTGTAGCATGGAAAACATTTAGACGATGATAACAACAAAAGAGGTCGTCTTTTTCTGGGGGCAATTCAAATACGTAAAAACATGACCCCCAGGTTCAAGCACCAATTAACCAAACAATGAGAACGCCGAATAAAGGGAAAAAGAAGCACACCAAAAACACCTGGAATCGTAAATCGTGCCTTTATCGATGCGACCTGAATAATAATTTATTGTCATTGATGGACGTTTTATTTTTCAACTATTACATCAATCATCGCCATTCTGACTGGTTCTATTTAAAGGCGAGTATAAAAATTGAACGTTAAAATATCTTTTATCTGCTAAACGCTAACCAAATCAGCCCTGAAAATTATAAATACAGTACACGATTTCGATTATCCAAGCTAATGATGAAGAGGGGTCGCACGGATAATTTTAAAACACAGATAATAGGAACTATTCCTTTTTATTTCGTTTTAAAATATAATTACATCTTTGATTTTAATTTGCTCCTCGTTGATACTCCAATAAAGAGTTAAGAGTAGTCAGTGCTGTGCTGTGACTACTAATATTGATAATTTCTACTTCTCAACTTTCTCTCTTGGTTGAGATTGAAAATAATGTCCGCAACGCTTTTACGTTGAAAACCCGGAAAACATAAATTGTATTATTACCGCTCTTTACTCTTTTCTTTATCGACAATTTCAAAGCCTTTTAAATTTGCTTTTAGCCCAAATATTTAAGATGTTTACTCCTTACTCGCGCTCGGTAGAATCCAAAGGCAATAGAAATGTTCCAGCTCGCCAAGAATCGACAAATGTATGAAGAAAAACACGAATAAGTCGATAGTCAACGTCTGAAAACGGACAAGCCACCTGAAGAAAATGGTTCGTTTTACGCTCGTCAGAATAAAAAAAATCTTTCTTCAACCAGTAAAATTTTCCTCCACGATTGCACGAATGTGACAGACTTTATTTTATAGCGAGGTTGAGTTTCTCCTTGGCTCGAATCCAAGATCGTCGTTTTTCATGTAGATCGATACGTCCTAATGCGGATCAGGGAAGAAGAGAAAAAATCCAAAAAGATCTTTCTACATCTGGTATCGAACGATTGTTACTGACTTACTCTTCAAAATAATCTCTCACTTCTGAAATCCATTTAATTTTCAAAAATCTTTCGATCCCTTCATGGCTCTTTTTTCGAAAACATGAAAATTTATTATTTCTGTCCCTTTATACGATCTTAATTTTGTGAGAACGCAAACAGTTTGAGTACCAACACAATATTAATCGATTTACATTTATCAAATCTGTCAATATTTTTAATATTTAAATTAAATTCATGACCGGATAATCCGCATACGGATAATCGGGAGTGTACTGTAGCTACAATTTTAATATTAATCTGAATTGTCGACATTCCATTTTTTTTTAAATATAAATACGGTAATGGGTACAATAAAAGGGTAGGATAAATTTAGATTATTTCTTAGAATTCTTTTTTAGACTGTGTTAGTATTAGTAGCATTAAAATCAATAGATTCGAAAATGCGAACGCTAGTTATAAAAGAATAAGGTGGTAACTAACATTTATATATATTAAAATCCAGTTTTTTGTGGAATAACTATGTGGTTCTATCATCCTATAAAATATTATTTATCTCTTTCGTTTTTACTGGTAAGCCAACGTAGCCATTAGATTTTTGACCCCTCTCCGTGGAATAACGTGGTTTTGCATGTCAACGTATTTGGAATGACGTAGTGCAATAACGTGTAATAGTGGAATAACGTTGAGCACGTTATTCCACATGTTTTTCATGTTTTTTTGTTATAGTTTAGAATAAAATATATCTTTTGAATTCAATGTTTTCAGAAGTATTTTTAGTGCTGTAATATACAACTTTTGTTAGTTACCACCTTATTCGCACCACGTATCCATTTGTCGTATTATACGAAGAAAAAAATAAACGTTTTTACATTTAGCAAAAATGACATCTCCAAAATACAATAAACTTTCAGGCTTTCTATAAAATAATTGCTAAGTTTCTGCAGTGCGTAAAATTTAAATAGAATCCAGAAGTCTACAGCAGTCTCCAGGATAGTCTTTAAGCGAAACTAACTTTTTCAGCTAGAACCAAGTAGAGAAAAATTCTGAGGGCGGAAAAGGCGGAATTTCGGCTGAAATTATTAAACACTAAAATATTTTTTATTATTAAATGAAGTTTTTGAATTTTGTTTTTAGATGAAAGCAAATTATTTTAGAGGGGTTAGATGAGAATAGTACAGTTAGTCGAAGAGTAAACGAACGTTATCACTTTACTTCGAAAAATAATTTCAATATATAAGATATTGTGAACCATTAATTTTAGTTTATTACATATTATAAATTAAAAGATTAATTCAAAGTTGAATAATAAGTATTATATACATCATATTAATGTTGTAATATATATTTTTGAATTTATCCCGTCAGCGTTTCAACTTAACGCCATAATTAACGGCCATGTTATGCGCGGTTGTTCACATCACTGGGGAAACTTTGCCCAAACAAATAATTCGTTCCGTTATCCGTTTTAAATAATTATATTAGACGGAGATGCTGTTAATATCATATATTAATGTGATTTTTAGCATAATTATAAAATAATAAATTTAAAAATATAATACGGAGGGATGTTTGCACAGGGATTCTTTTTGTGACAAACGTGAAATTGAAAATTTCAATTATGTAATAGGATGTAGGTCTCGTCACAAGCATAATATGCTCCCAAATATCCCCAAAAAAATTCTCGGCAAATAATACGACCTCTATTTTTTTATATCCCTCACCTTTCTTTCATCTTCCACTCGCATTCGATATTAATGTTGATTTATCAAACGCGCGCGAAAAATTGCCATATTTTTCATAGCGAAATAAAAATTATTCTAATTTTCAATCGTGCTACTGGTTTTCTGTATTATGAGAATATATAGAGCGTTGTTTTCCCCCTTTTTGACGTTTCATGGTCGTGAAAAAATGTTATAACGAGAAATGTTTGCCAATCAAGCAACAGACCATTGATTCAACCCTGGTTTTCGTGTCAAGGGTCGTTTCATTAATTCTGCGACATTCCAGTGCTTCATTAAAATAGCTTCTATAATTCGTACTGTATAGTCACGTAAGTTCCACTTCCATGAGGTCATAATGAGAGCTTAATTGAATTGTTTGAATTAAGAGATTAATTGAATCGTTTATTTTGACGAGGGTACAATGAGACGCTAATATCTGATTAATTAATAAAAAATAGTGGATTAATTTATAATTATCGTTTTTCTTCAAAAAAAAATTAAATCAAATCAATATATTAAATAATAAATTATTTTTAAATAAAGTTAAATTTGATTTAGTTAATCTAAGCATTAATCTGCATATGGCAACGAAAGTTTTGTCGATGGGACGCTATGATAATTTTCGAGGGTTTGCTTTCATATATAACATTCTGGTTGCTTATGTAAGGAATGTGATCCAAAGGTTCTTCCCCGAAATATTGCCCAGGGCAAACCACGACTCGAATAGAATTCAATGAAATTCATAAAATAATAATAATAATAAATCAGGACTTTCAATAAAAAAACGTTTTTAATCGATTAGATTAAAGATCGAATCAATTTGTTGTATAAAATGCGATTTAAAAACTCACCTGATCTTCGACATTTTCTTCGACGTGATCCAAATTACCAATGGATGTCATCTTGATGCTTTGTCCATGTCCAAATTGATCATCCACTGATAATATTCAAAACCGGATTTTATTTATTTTCAACCGACATTGCAATTTAAATAAAAAATACGCCATTAAATGATTGATTTCAAAAGTTAGTATCAGTTATCGTAAAAGTGTTTATAAGTAAACTGGGGCATAGAGAACGCGCTGCCTTTCGACGCCAATAACGAACTGATGAAGTTCTGCAGCACGCGACGCTGGCGCCTGCGCCCTGCGAGGACGAACGGCGTCCTGCGTCGCCATGGTGACCGCACGCTATCGTATACAACGCCATTATATAAGCCTGTGATCCTTTTAGCATTATTACATGCATTGGATGCGCGGAACACAAAAGGGGAGCGTCCGCATTGTCTATTGCCTGCATAATACATTTTGTCTATGGCCGAGAACTGTCAAATTATCTTATTATAATCTTGGCGATTTTTTTTGTATATCGCCGACTCTGTAGAAATTGATGACTTCCCGCCATTAAATTCTATCCAGTAAAACGCTGCGTCCTCCTTCCGACCACAGACAATAAACCGCTCCCCCTTGTAATTCCGCTATCTACCCTCGCCGATAATAAAACAATGGCTAATTAAAACTGCAATAGATTGCGGATAAATTGGAACATAATGTTTATTTTTTTTGTGTCTATTCGAATAATTAATGCGTAGAATAAATTTTTAATATAACGTAATATATGACGTCAACTATTTAATGGCGGCAATGAAAAACTTTATAATTCGTTTCAGGATTAAATAAGAGCAACAAAGCGATACGAACAGGGGGAGAAGTTTTAAAACTTTATGGCATTGTCTAATTATGCACAAGTCTATATATTCTATACATATATTTAGCATATTTTATTTAATTATCAGATCATTTCAAAATAAATGTAGTTTTTGAAAAAAAATAAAAAAAGCGGTTTTTAATTTAATCTTCTACATATATAATTCTACTTTGAAACAATATTCTTTCAATGATGAACTTGGCAATCTGAAGGAGCAGGATCGGAAGAAAACGAAAGATCACCAGTCTTTCCCAACAATTGGGATAATCTTCTCCGATGTGATTCTTGCGCTATTGGACAGTCACATGTATTTTGGTTTTTTGTCCACTTAAGGAACAACCAATGTTTAGTTTATTCTAAGCAATCTTGACATTTGTACATGCACTAGTTTAAAAAAAGTCCTTAAAATGTCATAAACTCTTATTTTTTCATCAAAAATAGTGAATCTTTCCCAATCTCTTTGCGATTGGGAAAGTTTCGAAAATAAACCGATGGGTGCCACACGAATTAACGCCAATGAATCGCATGCAGAGTGTTAATGCTTGTACATCCCTTTCGACAAGACAAAAAATCGACCTTTCTTGAAGCGCATTGTTATGGGAGCGAAAAGTGGATTATTTAAAGCACTAAGAAACGCAAAAGCCAAAGGACAACCACCACAAAGACATGCCCAAGTTAGATTGCATCCAGTAAAGGCGATGGTGAGATTTTAATGCGGTTGTTCATTTAGAATTGCTGTCAAAGGGTCGAAGAGGTTATGCGGTGGCAATAATTTCTGACTCCTGATTAATGCAGATGTTTGCTGTCCACAATTAGAGAGATTAAAGATGAAACTCGAAATCGTCCAGAATTGGTCGATAGACACGGCGTTAACTTATACCACGACAACTCAAGACCCCATTCGGTGAGAGTCCCCATTAAAAAAATTAAGGACTTTGGGTGAGAACTACTGTTACATCCGCTTTATTCTTCAGATCTAGCTCCTTTGAATTTTGTTTCTAGAGTTGAAGTTTCTAGAGTTAAAGTAGAATTTGAAAGCTGTTAACCAGATGACAAACTCTAATATAAAATAATATAAAAAACGGCACGTATTTTTATACCAATATTATTATCCTCTCAAGTAAGACCAATGTCAAACTTCAGATGATGGTCATTAGTCCCATCCTGATATACGGGACTGAATTTTAGGCTCTGATCAATATGGTCTCAGCGAGCCAGAAAGGAAAACTCTCTCGGAGTACAAACAATCTAAAGAGCTTCTACGACAAGATAACAGGTCTAATCAAGTCCCAGCAATTAGTCTTAAGAATTCGAACAAAGCTTCACGGACTTTGAAAACAGAGAACCCCAGTAAGCCTAAGAGAACAACAGGAAGTCATCAGCTGCCCCACAGGGATCTTTAATGATTTTAGGGATTCTTCTTTTACAGCCATCACCAGATGTATTTAGTACTACTACGCACTGGAGGACTACAAACTGCAACCACACGTAAGCACAATGCAGCAACAGATCACCCACATGCACAACAAGTCAAGACTCTACATGACCCTCATCAGGTCCGTTCTAACATACGAGTCTGAACGTTGTGCTGTGACAAAGCACGATGAGAAAAAGCTGGATATCATGTAGAGAAGGATTCTGAAATGGATATTTGAAGCTATATTCAACAACGAAGAATGGCGTATATGAAGCAACGAGTAGTACTGATTATACAGGAATATACCGGTCAGAGTGGCCAGACTCCGGTGGGTCGATCATGTACCAAGGATGGTGAACAACAAGGTGCTGAAAAAACTACTGGTCAACAAGCCTTCCTATCCCCAGAGGAAAAGCAGACCAAGACTGCGGTGTTGGACTGTGTACCGCGGAATGCTGCATCATTGAAACTAGCCGGAAGATGGAGAGACGTGGAGGCAGATCGGATGAGAAGAAGGAAGTTTTAGAATGAGGCCAGGATTCTACACTAGGTCAATTGTGCATATGATAATATTATTATTTCCTACTATAATTCCTATAAGTAAAACCGATTAACTTTACATTGAGGTGTCTCAGAGCTTCATCAATTCTTTAACTGTTTTTATTTAATTACAGTCTTAGGAACGTAACTCTTCCTAAGCAATCGTCTGTTAAAGATCTAGGTATTTTGTTTGATTTCCAAGTTAAAATTTAGCTGGATATGTATTCGAGTATGTATGAAATCGTCAAGAATGTTGGGCTTCGACTTGAGACATTTTATACATACATAGCACCTAGTCATACGAGTGCTATACGATGCATTGGTTCGTAGCTTGCCTCGGACCAGTTCCATTATGCGATTGGCGAACTGGGTCATTCTGTAATGCCAATCACGCATTGTCTTTAAATAAATAAATAAATAAATTATATGAGCGCCTTATGACGCCTTGAATTTCCTCAGAGTAGAAAAAGATACAGAAGAAATTTCTTAGGTACAGTTAAACCCCCACTAACACTAAAATCGAGACCGTGTTATTTGGAGCCGTGTAATTGGGGGAGTGAAGCCGTCCGGCTGTGTGCGTATAGCCTGACACGTGTTGAATACACAGACGCTAACCAACGTTTGACTGTATGTGAATGTGACCGTGCAATTGGGGGATTTGCGGCGAATATTTCAACTCAGCGCGTAATTCGAAGTAGTGTAATTGGGGGTTCCACTGTATCTCTACATGAGGGAGTTCGGATTCTACCCAAGTTTATACCCCAGCGTATGGGTGCAGGGCTGCCTGGGGTATGTAACTCTCGAGAAAAGAAAATCGATCCACTTGGCTGTGTACTGTGCGAGTTGCACATATGGGCTTTTTCTTCCGCCAAATGAGGACAGGTGCTCTCAGAAACTCTCCGGTAACCAGAGCTATTACTCTGCTCAACCACTTGGCCGAATATGTAGATATATTCAATGTCAAATATAGCCGTTTTGTTGATATTTTATATGAGATTTTATAATTCTTTTCTTTCTTTGTTGTAATATATGTTGTTTTTTTCATGTTATTATTATGTTTCATGCGTGATTGGCGACCTGGGTTATTCTGTAATGCCAATCACGCATTGTCTTTATAAAATAAATAAATAAATAAAAATAAATTTGATTTCATCATCGACTTCATGTTATTATTATCTGTTTTTAGGGTCATTCCTTTCCAGCAAAGGTTCAGAGTTACATATATTGGATATATCAATATTTTTAATTCTTTAACCCTTTATGACTATTTTTGAGCTTCGAGATAAGGTCGTATAGCTTTTATCTTGAATGACAATGGTGATGATCTCATATCTCATCTTCTTTACTTTGAAATCTGTTAGTGTCATCAATCAAACCATCGTTTTCTCGATCAGCCTCTGGGTGTGTGTCTGGAGTGTGTCCATTCGGTGAGGACGTATGGAAGCCTCAGTATGTGACCGATTCTTCATTGACCCGAATATCCGACGAAGTGTTATTCTATCGAAGGTCCGCAGAGCGAGCTTCTTGGTTGAACAAAAACAACATGCAGTCATGCACATTCATCTCTTTCGTTGTTGGCTCGGTCGTTTCTTCCTCTGATGATATTTGCTTCCATAAAAACAATAAATTTATGAATAAAATGTGCGTGTTTGCTGAACTGAGTCTGAAACTAGAGTAATTGGTAACTAAAGCTGTTATTATTTGAATGAAAGATAATTATTCAGAAAAAATATGATCTGATCAAGTGGAAGATAACAAATTATGCATATAATTTGCATTATTGACTCAGTAATTACGGCCATGAAGAGTATATACTAGGAAAAGTGTAGTGTTTATACCGGAGTTAGTAAATATGCGGAAACCTTATACAAAGAAAACGACCACGCCCTCGCTGTCATGTTTCATATAAAATTTTCCGAAATGATGTCAACCGATGTTATTTTTGTACTTTTTTATCGCTTAACCTTAATATATTATGGACACATTCAACCTTGAGCGGTGAAAACTCCATCTGTTCGCATTATAATTTTTCTTATGGTTATTATACGACGGAGAAAGCTTTCCCATTTAATACGACTGTTTATATTTGCTCGAACGTTCGAAAGTTAAAAATTAAATTTCAATGTTAAAATACGACCGGAAAGGGTTTGCCACGAGTACACAAAGTGTACGGTTGCAAAAATAAAACGCGGAAATTTCGGATAAAATTGAAAATATGAAGGGGGAGGACTCGAAAATACCGTAGATAATTAGCGAGTGGACCAAATATTCAAATGATCTTCAAGCACTCATTAGCCAGATAAAGAACCGCACCGACACAGAAATGAATTAATATATAAATTGTGGTTTCAGGATTCAATAAATAATAATATTATATTTATTTATTATATACTTCTATGTAATATGCATACATTTTAGGTGAAATGAACAAAAAACAGTTTTCTCAATGCAACGACGGAGCTTTGTATCTGTTTTTTTTTTACTATGAAACGTGTCTTGCGCTATCTACAAGCACAAGTTCACAGATAATAGCCGGTGACAGATACAGATTACAAGATGCAGTGTCGAGACATCGAGTAAAATACAGGGGGATGAAAGATGCTGTGCATTTGGACCAATTTTGCCGCAATGGCGATGTGACGTCACACCCATGTCGTTTGTAGCTCTCTGGAAATTATTTTTTTTTGTAGATAAAATCGAAACGATTAGATAACATGAATGAATTAAGATTTCTATTGAGATTAAATTATGTTTATGTTCCATATACAGTCGAGTTTTTTTATGAATATGAAATACACACACAATGAAACGAGTAAAAAATTAGAAGAATATTCGATAATTTTAAAGTCATTTTCTGTAGATTTTTTGTAGAAACCTTTGTTCTGTAAATTTAATCTTATAGTGAAGCACTGTAATCCCTGACTAACAAAGGATAGACTTACGACGATTTGCATTTACGACCATAAAGCAATTTTCACACCAACAGAATGCCCTGAATGTATTTTTTAGGAAATATAATCTAATTTTCTTTAAATTTCTACAGATGTCATGATCTCGAAATAATAAGAGATTAATTAATATTTTAGAACCAATGAGCTATAAGGTGTTCTATTAAAAAAAAATCTCAAAAAATAGTAGCTGTAGAAAAAAAGAAGAATTTTTAAAGTCTCTCAATAATTCTAAATAGAGAAAAGAGATGACACTTCAGCGGTGCATGATTGCTTCCAAATATGTTTGCCTTTCATAATCAGTCCTTACCATTTTACCTTCCAGCATAAACAAATAAAATAAGAAACTTCACGCCTTCCTTTCATCCGATCTCCCTATTGGAAGGCCCCTCCTAAATTATAAACCTAGATATATTTTCAAAAAAGTATTTTTTTCACCTCATTCAGAGAATCCACCCTAAAAAATATCGAACTACGAGCAATTATTTATATTACCTATATATATCATATATTATTTGATTTCGATTTTAGGAAATTAAATTTATTTTATATTTTCAAATATTTCCGTCTTGGCGCCCCGGCACTTGTGTGCGCCACACAATCTTGCCATATGGATGGCGCGCCCCTGCGCATAGTTAAATTAAGGCAAATCGATGCGAGGCATCGGGACCCTCGAAATTTAGGGCCCCTCGGAGCCCCTCGGGAAAGAACGGGAATTTTTGTACTTCATCTAACCTATTTTAGATTTTCGAAAATCATTCTGTCTGACTAAAATAAACTCGCAATTCCGCGTCGATCCTCATTCCAACTTTAGCAGAATTATCAACCTTGAGAAAAACTATCTGCACGCGTTTGTACAAAGAATTTCAGATATCGGGGTGAAGACATGCGTGTGGCTACCTAAAAGCAAAACAATGCAAGCCACTGGGGCCCTCAACATTTAGGGACTCTCGGGGGCCCTGAATTTCTCCATAACAAATACATATTTATAACAATGGTTAAGCTAATAATAAAGAAGAAAGAGACATTAGAAATATAAATTAAGAAGATACGTCTTTATACATAAAGTGATGTCAAAATAAACCATCTTTAGATCATGGCCCAAAATTTCTCTATACGCCACTGGGCCAAAGACCCGCTAATATTTAAAAATGCATATTTTTAACACTGCAAAGAGATTCTATATAATTTATACTTCAAACTAAATAAAATATGAATAAAAAATGTCGATTAACGTATTATGTTTATTATCATCAATATATTGTATTTGTAATTTCAATAATATTCTAAGTACATGTGACATTTTTAGTTTTAAATAAACTTCGGTCTGCTGTAAAAACACTCTAAGCATTGCACACGATACGTGATAAGACAATGGAGAGTTTTATACCTGCAACTCCTTATCAAGTAAGAGTGGCCTACAGTATCGAGAAACAGACCACCTGCAAGGGATTAGGCCATTAGCGACAAGATGCTAATTGGTCGCATTTAACATTGTTACACGCAGCTGCAGAAGATTTAAATTAGATTTTTTCATTGCCATTGCAAAAACTGACTACCTGACTAATCCGTTCCCACGGAACGTTTGGTCAGGAAGGGGAACCAAGTCCAGTATAAATAGGGCGCCCCGAGTCGAAAACACCACAGGACCACGAGACAGCCAGACCAGACGCTCGACAGCCGTGCCTCGGAACGGTCGAACAGCAAAGAGATTCGCGCTTTGGTGCCTCGGCACCAAGTGCCAAAACATTCGACAAGACCAGCGAAGGCGCCGCCGGCTCAGCCCTAGGGCTGCGGTCAGGCCACGCCGCGCAGGTCAACACCGAAACAATAAACCCTTTTCACCACCAACAACATGGCGACCACCATTCAGAACCTCTGGAACCAGGTTTGCAACAACGGGGCGTCACAAGCTCTGTTAGAAAAAATATTCCAGCACATGTGGACGCAACACGACCGGATCCTCAAACTGAAGGAGGCCAAACAGACCCTGATCAGAGAAAACGGGCAAGCGGCGGGCAAATCCAAAGCCAACATATCGACGCCCAAAAACATCATACCCTTCACGACGAAGATTTTTAACATTTCCACAGCGCGCCAGTCTTACAGTGACATCAGTGAGATCAACACCACTTGTGAATAGTGCTCCAAAACTGCAGCAGTGCACGAAATAGTACGCACCGGCCGCCATCATCCCCAACTTCATGCGGAGGTCCCAACAGCCGGACCCACAGGCGAAAGTCTGAAGAAGAAGCTATATGGGTGCCATAAGACCGACACCTGCACAGGTAATCCGTCGAGGAAATCTGACGGTTTTAGCACAGTTACATACGGTAAACGCCAAAACCTCACCTCACCCCTAGCAGAGTCTGGGAAAACCTAAAATAAAACTATAGGGCTAACGCCACGACCGACGAACTTCAGACTAGCCCTTTGAAGTTAAACCCCCCAGTGATACCCAGTCGTAAGGAAGCGAAATCCCACCGATAATCATATACGCGATAAAACATATGAATATTATCAATTAGGCGTGCGCCACTAGTGATAATAACTTCACCGGAAGCCACGCTTCCAAAGATTCCATAAAGTAATTCCACCGTCGGCGACGGACTACAGATTGATCGTGAAACTGTTTGACGGTCTGGAATGGGAATTCCACACCTATGAACTCCCGGAGGAGAAACCGCTAAAGGTGGTTATAAAAGGTATTCCTATTGGCATCTCAGAAAACTTCATTGCTTCCGCGTTACAAAAAATCAGCTTCCGCGCAAACACGATTTCACGCATGTATGCGCGATAAAAACCCACTCCAGATGGTTCGAGTCCATCTGGACAACATAGTCGAGCACAAAGACATTTTTTGATCTGACTCACCTCGACAAATTAAAAAATTCAGGTCGAGAACCTCCGACAAGGAAAAGGAGTCGGTCATCGTCAATGATGCCAACAGTTTGGCCACTCTTCGCAATGCCGTCGTATACAGCCAAAATGTGTGAAGTGCGCGGGCGATCACCTAACCCGTGATTGCACAAAATTGGAATCGACACAATTAACATGCGTAAACTGTCAAGGGCCTCACCCTGCCAGCTACAGGGGGTGCCACAAACACCCCGGCAACACGTCCAAAAAAATAAAAAATACAGCCGATTTCGCTAAAAAAGACGCTCAGACAAAATCAAACGCGAAGACAAAAACACTGGTTAGCCAAGGAAAAACGGTGACAAAAAAGAACATCAAAAAAACCTACAATAACAGCAAAACTAACAATAATTTTCAGAGACGAATCCCGGCCAGATTCCCGGTAGCACCTCTCATCAATCCGTGGGGACCCAACCAAAACCATTACCATGGACAATAGCATCACCAGCAATCAATTAGCGGAGATAGAAAGAGAAACCGCGAATTACAGACGACGGATGTACAGTCACAATGGCGCGCGATTCGACAAGAAATCCCGCCATACCCTAACAATTATTATTATTAATGGCTTCACCAATCCACAACTCAACTAACAACCATAATTCGGCACTTCGCATCGTCGAATGGAACGCGAACGGATTGCGCAACGGGCGCGACGAATTAGCCATTCTCATAAAAAACATAGACGCGGACATCTGTGCAATCTGCGAAACACATTTGAAGGGGGGTTTTAATCCTAACATCGCGAATTATTCATTTTACAGAAACGATCGATCCAGAGGCGCAGGGGGGGGCACCGCGATATATATAAAAAACTCGATCAAACATTATATGATTCCGACTCCGAAGCTGCACAAAATAGAAGCAACCACTGTTATCGTTGAAACAGACGCGGGCCAAATCAAAATAATCTCAGCATACCACCCCCCGAAGGGGGACCTCACAACTCAAGATTTAGACTCATTGCTAGGCGACCAAACACCGACAATATTGGTCGGAGACCTAAATGCCAAGCACTCGGATTGGCACTCGTACAGGAAAAACAAGCGCGGACGAACGTTAAAAGCCTACGCCGAAAACCTCGACATATCAGTTCTAGCACCGGAAGAACCTACATTATACCCGAACAACGGATACAGGCCGGACATAATCGACATCGCGATAATTAAAAATCTAGACCGGGCAATTGCGCTAGAAACACTCGACGAACTGCGATCCGACCATAGACCAGTCGTTGTCGACATTCTTAACTCCAGGCACACGGATCTCACAGCACCCGCATACAAAACCGACTGGAAAAAATTTGAAAGCGTCTTACACCAAAACACCGATTACACAAAATTTTGTAACAATAAGAACGAAATCGACAGAGCTATTGAAAAATTATCGAGTAACTTCCAAGCAGCATATGACGAATCGAAAACCGTCATCGTAAACAATAACAACCATCCTCCATAACTGGGCCACAATTAACAACCTACACCTCGTGTTCGACGCCAAACAAG